>JAEAOA010000554.1:580000-795000 GCA_016746295.1 Potamilus streckersoni | reverse complement strand
CTCGACATGAACATGTAATTGATGAGGAGCTTTAATGCCTTCCTTTACCTCATACAGTATAGTTCAGAGCAGTGCACGATTGCGCATTGAGACAATTCAAAAGCTAGAACAAAATAAACAGTTTCTGTTTCTTTCAAGATAATTTTATATTTCCATGTCAATATTTCACCAATCAATCTGTTGAACGGAGTACAACAAAAGACAATTACAATAACTATATTTAAATATGATCTATCTATCTATCTATCTATCTATCTATCTATCTATCTATCTATCTATCTATCTATCTATCTATCTATCTATCTATCTATCTATCTATTATAGTATGTTAACTCGAGCATTTTATGTTTCCATGTTTTTGCTGACAACAATAATTAATTTTCTTAATGCAGTTTCTGCTACGTTGTAGTGTTGTAGAATAAGCGACAAAACATACTTCAATATTTTCACCTGTACTGGCTTTTAATTTCAAATATGTTTTATTTTGCAGGAGGAAAATGTTAGAGAAACAGGAACGTTATATTTTTACCTCTAAACATTTTATAGTTTATTACATTTATACAGTCAAAACCTACTTTAACAAGCTTAGAGAATGAATTCGTATATAATACAATTGTCCATTGACTGAAGACATTTCCTATCATTATACTAACTTGTTAATGTACTACCCAGATGC
Organism: Potamilus streckersoni; assembly: GCA_016746295.1. NCBI lineage: Eukaryota > Metazoa > Mollusca > Bivalvia > Unionida > Unionidae > Potamilus > Potamilus streckersoni. The sequence goes on along the minus strand of JAEAOA010000554.1, from coordinate 794,324 downwards.
AATGCTAATATAAAAAGACCTCACTTTAACAGACTGGCAATATTTGTTTTTATTCTTGCAGATAACATGTCATATAGTTGATTCTTTGAACAAAGATGTTAAAGATTATATTTGTGAATGTTTGTTTCAATCTCTCCCAGAACAACAAAAACTGATTTGATTTTACTTTACTTTGGAAAGATTTCAATGTTTTAATGATAATATCATAATTACTAATGTAATAATGGTTGAATCCACACAAATAAAGCCATTTAATCTCCAGAATGTTCATTTTTTTCTTCGGCATGATATAGTCATTCATGTGCTAAAAGTGCTGTTCACACACACACACACACACACACACACACAAACACACACACATGTGCACACTAAATGTTGATTTTCATGTCTTCAGGTTATCTGATGTAAAATTAATGATACATTCAGGGTAAAAAGAATAGTCGACATACACAATCAAGAAATAAAGAATACGACAGTCAGATTAGATTCTCTTTCAAATCTATGAATCAGTTAAATTCCCTTATTCATTTAATCACATTAGCTTTTCTACATGCACAGTTGGAACACTGTAGATGTCCTTTGTACTTTCCTTCCGCAGTAAACAAAAACACGTTATAGGCAGATTAGCTAGTGAAATAAGGACTTTATCTAAGTGGAAAATTGATGGTCAATCTTTATCGGAAATTGTAATGATGTAAACTAATCTTTGTCTTAGTATGAAATTATTAAATTGTCTGTATTCGCCAGATATAATCAATTTTTATGTTGGAGGCTGGGGTTGGCCGTTAAATGCTACCCTATAATATGACCTTAAATGTGGATTATCTAAAACGTAGATTATATGAAATGTGGATTATATGAAAATTATCGACTGACAGAAAACGTTACTCAAGGGTTATTGATAACAGTTTGTGAGAGAGTTTAGAATTCAGCTGTGATCTTGGAGCAACCCTGTCAAGTGCATTCAGTAACCACTTAAACACTCACTGAAAGAATCATCAAAAGTTCTCTAATAGCAGCACACCTTGAAAATGAAAACTTATATCGTAGTATACACAAAGCACACCTTGCAAATGAAAACTTATATTGTAGTATAAGCAAAGCACACCTTGAAAATGAAAACTTATATTGTAGTATACACAAAGCACACATTGAAAATGAAAACATATATTGCAGTATACACAAGCACACCTTGAAAATGAAAACTTATATTGTAGTATACGCAAAGCACACCTTGAAAATGAAAACTTATATTGTAGTATACACAAAGCACACCTTGAAAATGACATATTTAAGTATACACAAAGCAATTGTGTGTACATCGGCCATATTCAGTAACTTTGCATTTATTTTATTCATCTCGTTTGCATTTGTTATAAGAGTTATGCCAATAGGCTCGATTGAATTTGTTATAAGTGTTATACCAATAGGCTCGTTTGAATTTGTTATAAGTGTTATGCCAATAGGCTCGATTGAATTTGTTATAAGTGTTATACCAATAGGTTCGATTGAATTTGTTATAAGTGTTATATCAATAGGCTCGTTTGAATTTGTTATAAGTGTTATACCAATAGGCTCGTTTGAATTTGTTGTAAGTGTTATGCCAATAGGCTCGATTGAATTTGTTATAAGAGTTATGCCAAGAGGCTCGTTTGAATTTGCTATAAGTGTTATGCCAATAGGATCGATTGAATTTGTTATAAGTGTTATACCAATAGGCTCGTTTGAATTTGTTATAAGTGTTCTACCAATAGGCTCGTTTGAATTTGTTATAAGTCTTATGCCAATAGGCTCGATTGATTTTGTTATAAGTGTTATACCAATAGGCTCGTTTGAATTTGTTATAAGTGTTCTACCAATAGGCTCGTTTGAATTTGTTATAAGTCTTATGCCAATAGGCTCGATTGAATTTGTTATAAGTGTTATACCAATAGGCTCGATTGAATTTGTTATAAGTGTAATGCCAATAGGCTCGATTGAATTTGTTATATGTGTTATGCCAATTGGCTCGTTTGAATTTGCTATAAGTGTAATGCAAATAGTCTCGTTTCAATTTGTTATAAGTGTAATGCCAATAGGCTCGTTTGATTTTGTTATAAGTGTTCTACCAATAGGTTCGTTTGAATTTGTTATAAGTATTATGCCAATAGGCTCGATTGAATTTGTTATAAGTGTTATACCAATAGGCTCGATTGAATTTGTTATAAGTGTAATGCCAATAGGCTCGATTGAATTTGTTATATGTGTTATGCCAATAGGCTTATTTGAATTTGTTATGAGTGTAATGCCAATAGGCTCGTTTGAATTTGTTATAAGTGTTATGCCAATTGGCTCGCTTGAATTTGCTATAAGTGTAATGCAAATAGTCTCGTTTCAATTTGTTATAAGTGTAATGCCAATAGGCTCGTTTGATTTTGTTATAAGTGTTATGCCAATAGGCTTGTTTGAATTTGTTAGTTTCATCTTGAAGGTATTGAAGAAAAACTAAACTGCCACACCGCATAGTATGCGAAGCATTTTACCGCTGTAGCGTGTCGCAGATATTTCATTGGTTTGTCACAAACAACACTATTTATACCGTCGCCGTCCTAGGCGTTGACTTCTATTTGGTGGACCTTCACTGCCACCAATGTCTCAACTTGGGTGAACGGAGGATTGCGATGCAGAACAAAAACGGTGAACATCTAGTGCGAGTTTCTTGACTAGCTACGTGGTAGCATCGACTAAAAGGAATACCATTCAATTTCGAAACACTCAACATTGATTCTACATAAGCACCTTAGCCTCTTAAAACGTTTTTGTCTTCTGCAACTAGTACACACTGTAACACAGCAGAAGATAAAAATGAGATGCATGGAAGACCCGTGGATGACGAAATATTGACTCAACTAATGAATCGAGCATTCGACATGCTTACAAATTACCACCAGATGGTTGATTCGTACCTCCGTTAGCTAGGTGTCAGCGAGTACAGATTCTGGCTTAGGCGGGAAAAGACTGATAGCCAGATAGCTAGCGCCCATAGGGAACATACAGAGCACCAATAGAGTATCCTCTGTCTGCTGGAGTTTATTGCGCTTTGGCAAGAAAGCTTGCAGGGCGTACAGCACTAAGCGGCATATATTGAAAATAAAAAGCACACACTTTACGCATCAGAGAGCGTGCGATACTTATAATGTTGAAGAAACAAAAACCTGTCTCGCTCTTCGGACGAAATTATCCGCAGTTACTCAGGATAAAGAATATATGGAACAAATGTTTTAACAAGAGGAAAGCCTGTCTGCATCTATTTCAATTACCGAAGTTTCACTGTCACTATAATGGTCCAGGAATACAAAGTGATCTACTTCAACCTCGTTACTTACATACGAGCCCAGCAAAGTGAAAGGCTAATGTGCCGCTCCAAGTGACTGCAGGATGTCATGTGGTCGAGGACGAATAGTTTAATGTTTACCTCAACTTCCAAGACCTATAAGAATGTTACAAATGCTGAGCGACACGCAAGAAGTTAGACTCACCTGAGTCACGGAGGTGCATCCATCCCTGTATACGGAGGCAGAGCAGTGGCGAGGCCTTTGCAACAAATACCACTGTGCTGCCGACGTGAGCACCGTAACGTCGTATACGACACCCTAAACATTATGTCTATGAATGGATGATTTGTCGGAATCGTGTAACAGATTGTTGTCATGATCCCGGTCAATATCATTTGTCGGTTGCATTTGATATGTTGGTATTGTTGCGCTAGTTGATAAACAAAATTCAATGAAACCGTCGTCCTGATTCGAGCGAAGCTATGCTAAACCCAGGAGTTCGTAAAAGAGCTCCGGCTCTTCTTTGACGAGCGCAAGAACTACGTGGTAGCCAAGAGGGAGCTCCAGGCAAAGCAGCAGATGGCGCACGATTCATGCTTCTTCATGAAAGCGGCAGGAAAGAGATTTAACCAAGTGTAAAGGCAGAGTACAAGCTGTTATACCGTGTGATGAGACCAATCTGCGCCTAGGCTTTGGTAATGCGGCGAACAAGGTAACAGGAAAGGATGTGATGTTTCTACCGCTAGCCATTGTTTTGGTAATTAAGATAAACAGTAATAAATTACATTATATCTGATGACAATAAAAAGTTGTCATTTTTTCTCCTTTTTGAAGATGAACATGTACACCATAAATATACTATAGTGGTTTGGGCCATTATTTCACTGGGAAACAAGCTTTATTATGAGATATTGCTTTATGTTATCTACATTATTTCAATATATCTTACATTTTCGTGACCTAAAATATCAAAGACTCTTTTTTTTCAGGTATCTTCGACAACCGGCCCATTATAGAATATTATTATTCTCCATCTGGTCAATTGTTTAATAAATGTGGTTATAAATTTGGACACGCAATAAAATAACTTTGGACCATTCCTTGATATAAGGAATAACATTCGGAATATTTTTATCATTATGAAGAGCATATGGACTTTCATTTGACACAAGTGGAGACAATCTTGTCTGACTATACCACGTCAAATTTTCAGTCAACTCATTTCCATTCTCAAAGTAACGTGGTATATCTACATGCCTTCCAATATCAAACTTCGGCTCGTGAAAGGAAGATCGAAATGGAACCAAATCAATCCTTCATTCTCTCTCTCATTCTCTCTCTCTCCCTCGATATATATATATATATATATATATATATATATATATATATATATATATATATATATATATATATATATATACATATATATATATATATGTTTATATATATATATATATATATATATATATATATACATAGATATATATATATATATATATATATATATATATATATATATATATATATAAAGTGGTTTTGTACCAGACTAATATTAAGAAAAGTGTTTTTACATCTATTGATAATGATCCTACTTTTTAATATATAATCACAGAAAAATAATAGCTATGTATTATGTAGTTCACAAAATAAATGTTCCTAGTCAGTTAAACAATTAACGTGATATGAACTCGGTTTTGGACTAGAGTAAAGTACATAAGAAAGGAAAGAGATTTTTATACACAGAATGATGCCGAAAACATAATGAAAATCATGTTTCGATCATGACCATTGCCATTTATTAACAAAAGAATATAAAATCATAGATTTCGATAATGGCCATTGCCAACCAGTAACACAATCATCCCAAATAACCATAATATTTTATTTTGAGGTTTCCTGCTTTAAAATCAACTCCTTTATGTCACTGATGAGGCCATGTCAAAACATAACTGCATCCATGTTTGGGTTAGAAAATATTGATGTTGTAATGCATGTTGGCTTTTGAATTCTCCTTTGAATTTATTGCCTGACAAGTATTTTCAAATTAATCAGTTCCTTAAGCTTCCTACTAATTGTATTGCTCGTGCCAGACCATGCAGACTTTCTAGTATATCATTATCACATTTCGACGTATAAAAATGTCTATTATGAAATAGGTTTTAGTCAGTTTAATATTGGCAGATTACTGGAAACACAATTACGCAAATGACCCTGCGACAGGGGCCAAATATGTACGGAACATAGTGTGTTTGTCTGTAGATGGAAGTCAAAATATACCTAATAGCAGAGTAACAACGTGTGTACAGAGCGGCTAAATATTGCATAACATCGGAAACCAATGCAAACAGCAATTAGAAAAATACTTAAAGAAAAGTAATAAGTCATTATAACGGATTTTAACGGATTTTAGACTATGGACATTTCTTTTATAACTGTATAATTAATTTATCCCGAATTGTGTTAAACTGTTCTCAACAGAGCACATATCATCTCGAATCTAATATGCTAAAAATTAAATATAATTTAAAATAACTACAAAATATAAACCGCAAACTGTATTTCGTACTAGCAATGTGATAAGACACTGTTGTGCATTTCTCAAGAGTCCATGAATCAAAACATATATTGTATCCAACAGTAATACGTTGATAATCATGCCTTGTATCCAATAGTAAAACTTTGATAATCATGCATTGTATCCAATAGTAAAACTTTGATAATCATGCCTTGTATCCAATAGTAACACTTTGATAATCATGCCTTGTATCCAATAGTAAAACTTTGATAATCATGACTTGTATCCAACACTAAAACTTTGATAATCATGCCTTGTATCCAACAGAAAAACTTTGATAATCATGCCATGTGTCCAATAGTAGCACTTTGATAATCATGCCTTGTCTCCAATAGTAACACTTTGATAATCATGCCTTGTATCCAACAGTAAAACTTATACAATCATGCCTTGTATCCAACAGTAATACTTTGATAATCATGTCTTGTATCACATAGTAAAAATTTGATAATCATGCCTTGTATCCAACAGTAAAACTTTGATACTCATGCCTTGTATCCAACACTAATACTTTGATAATCATGCCTTGTATCCAATAGTAACACTTTGATAATCATGCCTTGTATCCAATAGTAACACCTTGATAATCATGCCTTGTATCCAATAGTAACACTTTGATAATAATGCCTTGTATCCAATGGTAGAACTTTGATAATCATGCCTTGTATCCAACAGTAATACTTTGATAATCATGCCTTGTATCCAATAGTAACACTTTGATAATCATGCCTTGTATCCAGTGGTATAACTTTGATAATCATGCCTTGTATCCAATAGTAACACTTTGATAATAATGCCTTGTATCCAATGGTAGAACTTTGATAATCATGCCTTGTAACCAATAGTAAAACTTTTATAATCATGCCTTGTATCCAATAGTAACACTTTGATAATCATGCCTTGTATCCAATAGTAACACTGATAATCATGCCTTGTATCCAATAGTAACACTTTGATAATCTTGCCTTGTATCCAGTAGTAAAACATTGATACTCATGTCTTGTATCCAACAGTAATACGTTGATAATCATGCCTTGTATCCAATAGTAAAACTTTGATAATCATGATTTGTATCCAATATTAAAACATTGATAATCATGCCTTGTATCCAAAAGTAAAACTTTGATAATCATGCATTGTATCCAATAGCAACACTTTGATAATCATGCCTTGTATCCAATAGTAACACTTTTATAATCATGCCTTGTATCCAATAGTAACACTTTGATACTCCTGCCTTGTACCCAACAGTAAAACGTTGATAATCATACCTTGTATCCAACAGTAAAACGTTGATAATCATGCCTTGTATCCAATAGTAAAACTTTGATAATCATGCCTTGTATCCAATAGTAAAACTTTGATAATCATGCCTTGTATCCAACAGCAATACGTTGATAATCATGCCTTGAATCCAACAGTAACACTTTGATAATCATGCCTTGTATCCAACAGTAATGCTTTAATAATCATGCTCTGTATCCAACAGTAACACCTTGATAATCATGCATTGTATCCAATGGTAACACTTTGATAATCATGCCTTGTTTCCAACAGTAATACTTTGATAATCATGCCTTGCATCCAACAGTAAAACGTTGATAATCATGCCTTGTATCCAATAGTAAAACTTTGATACTCATATCTTGTATCCAACAGTAATACTTTGATAATCATGCCTTGTATCCAACAGTAAAACTTTGATAATCATGACTTGTATCCAATAGTAACACTTTGATAATCATGCCTTGTATCCATCAGAAAAACTTTAATAATCATGCCTTGTATCCAATAGTAAAACTTTGATAATTATGCCTTGTATCCAATAGTAAAACTTTGATACTCATGCCTTGTATCCAATAGTAAAACTTTGATAATCGTGCCTTGTATCCAATAGTAAAACTTTGATAATCATGCCTTGTATCCAATAGTAACACTTTGATTATCGTGCCTTGTATCCAACAGTAAAACTTTGATAATCATGCCTTGTATCCAACAGTAACGCTTTGATTATCATGCCTTTTATCCAACAGTAAAACTTTGTTAATCATGCCTTGTATCCAATAGTAAAACTTTGATAATCATGCCTTGTATCCAATAGTAAAACTTTGATACTCATGCCTTGTATCCAACAGTAATACGTTGATAATCATGCCTTGTATCCGATAGTAAAACTTTTATAATCATGCCTTGTATCCAATAGCAAAACTTTGATAATCATGACTTGTATCCAATAGTAACACTTTGATAATCATGCCTTGTATCCAATAGTAACACTTTGATCATCATGCCTTGTATCCAATAGTAAAACTTTGATACTCATGCCTTATATCCAATGGTAAAACCTAAAACGTCGTGCTTCATATCGAATAGTAATAGCCTAAAAACCATTCGCTACAATAAAGGTAAAACATTAATATTTATGTCCTATATCTAACATTGAAACCATACTAATCAAGCCCTTTACCAAACTTTTAAATCCTAAAAATCATGTCCTATATTAAAGGTAAATTCTTAACAAGTATGCCCTATAATAGAGATAAGTAGAGATGTGAATGCTTGACGTCTTATTTCTATGCCTAAAGAGTGAATATGACGATGCGGTATTGTTATTCTTTTAAACTGCTGAGATTTTTTCACTGTTATGTCAACGTGGTGAAATCAAGATAGAACAGAAAGTGCATTTTTCTTTCCTAAGTTATTACTACAACATGACAACCATAAGTAGTATTAATGTATGTGTATTTGATTTCATGCTCAAGTTAACTTTGATCCTTTTCAAGGTATAAGGATCTAACTTTTTCCAAGTAATGCTACTTTCAGTCATAAACAGTCTGAAACCTCTCACACATTTAAAGATCACCTGCCACCTATATTGCACAAACGTGTGATATTATTGTAATCATAAAAAAACGCATTTGTTATGTATATACACATCAAAAAGCTATATTAGACTTAAAGAACCACTTTTTTAAATTAAAAGATGTTCGGCAATCTCCGTAAAAATCGGTAGTTTCCGCGTGCAAAACATGGATCTGACGCAAATTTATCCCTTCAATTCAACCTAACCATTCAAGTGTTTAATTTCCCGACGTAAATGTATATGTTATATTTCTTACGATCGTACTTTTGTACAGCAAATATGATGCACTATGTTGCATATGGATGTAACCAAAACAGTGATGAGGGGAAAATGACATTTTATTTTCCCGAAAGACCGTTTACCAGAAAGAGTGAGTTCTAGCTGTGAGATAGAATAGGGTGAGGGGATGGGGAAGTTGTTTCATTATTGCCGTATTATAGTCAATTTAACCCTTAAGACATTTCGGCCCAACTCGAAAGACAATTCGACTCAACTTAAAAATAGTTTGAACAATTTATTGTTCTTAAAAAAACAAGTAGATACTATGTAAGATGCGTTTTAGGGATAGGTTTTAAGAAAGAAACTAACTTGAAACGATAGTAATATTCTTTCAGAGAAAATAATCATACTTTGCAACGTACATATTATATGAGAAAAAAACACAAGCAGACATAACTTGCTCGTTCTAATAAAAATATCTACATACATTTTTATGTTAAATTAAATATGCATCTGCACAATGACATTCTCAATTTAAGTCTTCTGGTCAGATTATCAATATTTATTTATTAATCGATAAAACTTAGCAGATTATATTCTACAGAACACGTATACATTTTACTAAGGGTAGTGCACATGAGATATTAAAACAAATATATTTAATTTTAGGCTTCATGTTGTAACACTCCCGCATATAATTCACACTCAGTTACAAGAGAGAGAGAGAGAGAGAGAGAGAGAGAGAGAGAGAGAGAGAGAGAGAGAGAGAGAGAGAGAGAGAGAGAGAGAGAGAGAGAGAGAGAGAGAGAGAGTTAATAATGTTGAGCATTTTGTCAATGTTGCTGCAATACGAAGCTCTTACCAGTTAATTGTATTGCTATGTTTAATTTTCAGGTCGTTTTAGTGTGTGATCGCGTAAATTAATAGCTAGTCATTACTAGTCAATATCGTCAATCACATTTGCTGCATTATTCCATATAAATACGAAAGGGATTTATTTTGTCTGGAATTTGTCCCCCCCCCCTGCAAGTTTCAACAGAAAATGATGAACATACACTTATTTGAAAATAAAATGAAAGAAACTATCCTTGCATCGTTATCATTTATTCATTCGTTTTCCATCAGGAGAAAAATCTATTCAATAAAAAAATATATTCACGAACTCAATTTTGTAGTGGATGCCTGGTTGCGAATGCGTCTTTACTGTAGTGTATATCGCTTATATCACAAAAACAAAATCAAAAAAGAGACGAAAATATCACTCGATTGGTTAAAGGCAACAGCCATTCACTTTTGACGTTACAAGGTGCAAACTGACCAAGATTGTATTGTATCTAGGCTAACTATACGATGATATCTTGCAAATAAAAATTATTATTTTAAAATACATCCACTGTGAGTGCAAATGATTTTTTTTCGCTAGCTTGGGTTACAAAAGTGTTTTAAAACACGTTATTGTTGTATAAAATATATGCCCTACATATAAAATAATTATTACATCTGGGAAATAAATAGAAGCCCTGGATAAAGACAATCTGGAGCCAGCAATAAATTCTTTCCTTAAACTTTCCGACAGGATATCAAATGCAAAGATTATTTTATTACAAAGCAAACAACCCCTAAAACTGATTTTAGTGTTGTGCCGATTTTCTTGTATAAAGTCGGCAGACATAAGGAAGTCAAGTTTGTTTTTTTTCATTCTTTTAAGTGTACCGAATTTCTTTTTTTTTTAATAAAGTCAGCCGACATAGAGAAACCAAATTTGATTCCTTTTCACCTGTAATAACGGGAATTTTCAAAATAAATTGAAACAGAGGAACAGTTTTGAAAGCGACAAATTCTAGGGCGTCGCACATGCACATCGATATAATGATGAACAGTAGATTAGTTTTCAGTAGTTACATCTAAATGTTCCCTATCTATGGTTTATAATGTTTCATTTTTCGACAACAAGAGCATGTACTTCGTCTTCTGGGGATAAATGTACGTCATTTCCGGCTGGCGTCCTCTATAGGTAGATAATCACAGCTAATGGGAAGTAACTGCGTTGTATACGTCTGTTTCGAGTAATTAAATTATTATTTCTTCTTCACACATAATTTTTTTTGTTCTGTTTGTGTGAGTATGACTACTTTTAATCATGTAATGTAAATCTGACGTTAACAGAACAATGTTGGTGTGTGACCGGTGACCTTTAAAGGTAATACGGTGTAAAGAAATTGTTCGTAATATTCACAGTGGTTTTTTTTTACAGTATATCGGACCTTTCATTGTAGGCTGCATCTCAGTATATATAGTTCATACATTATAGAACCATTTACAATATCCTCATATTATATTGTAATACAGTCTATATGACCTTTCAGAATACCCAAACATCAAGTTGTAATACAGTATATCTGGCTTTTAAGAAGACAAACACAGTAGTTGTAAGACAGTATATAATACCTTTCAGAACACCCACACATATGGTTGTAATATAGTATATATGACCTTTGAGAATACCCACAAAGTAAGTTGTAATACAGTTTATATTGCCTTTCAGAATTACCACTCATTTAATTGTAATACAGCATGTGGAACCTTTGCAAAATACCCATGTATTATGTTGTAGCATGCAACATCATAACCCTGTATAAGAACAAGGGCGACAGAAGTGACTGCAACAACTACAGGGGCATATAACTTCTCAGCATCGTGGGTAAAGTCTTCGCTAGAGTCATCCTGAACAGACGCTTGCCGACAGAGTGTATCCAGAGTCTCAGTGTGGGTTCCGCGCAGAGAAGTCCACAAACGACATGATCTTCTCCATCAGGCAACTGCAGGAGCAATGCAGGGAACAAAACAGACCCCTCTTCCTGGCTTTTATAGACCTCACCAAAGCATTCGATCTGGTCAGCAGAGATTTCTCTTCAAAATCCTGACGAAGATTGGATGCCCTCTAAAGCTGTTAAGCATGGTCCAGTCCTTCCATGAAGACATGAAAGACACAGTGCAGTATGATGTCTCATCGTCCGAACCATTCAATATCCACAGCGGAGTGAAACAAGGCTGTGTCCTTTCCCCCACGCTCTTTGGCATCTTCTTCGCTGTCCTGCTTAAGTACGCCTTTGGGACGTCCACAGAAGGGATCTACCTGCATACGCGTTCAGACGGCAGACAGTTCAACCTGGCACGACTGAAGGCAATGAGCAAAGTAAGGAAAGCAATCATTAGGGACATGCTCTTTGCAGATGATGCTGCTATAGTCACTCGCACAGAAGCTGACCTACAACGCCTGATGGACCGCTTTGCTAAAGCATGTGATGAATTCGGGTTGACCATCAGCCTAAAGAAAACCAAGGTGATGGCTCAGGACGCAGGACACAGACCCTCCCAGCATAACCATTAACAACTACAAGCTAGAAAAAGTCAGTGAGTTCACTTACCATGGTTCTACCATCACCAACAACCTCTCACTCGATGCCGAGCTCAACAAGCGGATTGGAAAGGCGTCAACAACTCTCTCTAGATTGTCGAAGAGAGTGTGGAACAACAGCAAGTTGACATTAAACACTAAGATCTCCGTGTACCGTGCCTGCGTGCTTAGCACTCTCCTGTATGACAGCGAAACTTGGACCCTGTACGCCTCTCAGGAGAAACATGCGTTGTCTCCGTTACATACTCGGGATCACCTGGAGCGATTGTGTGACAAACAACGAGGTGCTTCAACAGGCCAAAATTCCCAGCATGGTCACACTCCTCCGCCAATGTCGCATCAGATGGCTGGGCCATGTGCATCGAATGGATGATGGACGTGATCCTCAAAGACCTTCTCTACTCTAAGCTTGCCTCAGGCAGAAGATCAATAGGACGGCCAAATCTTCGCTTCAAGGATGTCTGCAAACAGGATATCAAAGCTCTTGGAATAGAGGTCAACACCTGGGAAGGGCTTGCCCTCGACAAGTCCAGCTGGCGACATGCTCTGTACACAGGTCTGAAAGCCAGCGAGGAAAAGTTACGACAGCTCACTGATGAGAAAAGATCTCAGAGGAAAAGGATTTAGTTCCAACCAAGACATGATTCATACTTAAAGTGTAGCAACTGTAGCAAGGATTGCCACTCCCGTGTGGGACTTTATAGTCACAGAAGACGCTGCACAGCTACAAACTAGGACACCTTTCATGGGCGCATTTCCATCGTCTCTCGAGACAAACGGAAACCAACCTAAACCTATATATATATATATATACTAACTTCAAGGATTGTAATAATATACACGATACACAAAGGAATTTTATATAATGCATAATGCCGAAAATATAATGAAAATAATATTCTTGGATTATGATCATTGCCAGCCAAAGGCAATGACTGTCCCACAAATCTTAAAAATTAATCATTATATTTAATATTCAGGTTTCCTGTTTTACATTGATCTCTTTATATCATTGATCTCGCCATGTCACACCATAAACTGCATCCTTGTTTGGGTTTAAAAATAATGATGACGCAACGCATGTTTGTACTTAAAGACTTCTTTGAAATTTTTTGTCTGACAACTACGTTCAAATTACTCTTCAACTTCTTACTAATTTGTATTGTTCTAGTCTGACCATGCAAGCTTTCTGACATAAAAGTATCACTTTAGATCCTACGATGTAGATTACTGTCTATTATGAAATAAGAAAAATATTGACAGATTACGCGAAATACAATAATGCAACTCACCTTGTGACTGGTGCCAAATATGTATGGAACATTGCACATTTATCGGTAGATGGAACGCTAAAGATAAGTAAAGGGTTTACAGAGCGGTTAAATAAATATCCCGGGCGTAGGGCATGGCATCAGGAAACCAAACCAAACAACAATTAGAAAATTTCTTCTGAAACAGTTCATTTGTTTTGTTTACGCAGTGAATTCATTACACAATAGAAAAGTGCATATGTCTTTCCTAAATTTTAGTACAACCTATCAACCATAAATACTATATATCTCTGTATATTTCCTTCCATCTATCAATCATCAATACTATCTATACTATCTTATATTTCATTTCATGCTCAAATTCATCTTGTAGATATTCACATATTTATATATCATTCGTGAAAGGAGATAATACGAATAATACAGATCTAAATATGCAATGATCCATAAGTACAAAATGATCATCACTATTTGTGCGGACATAAACTGTGCAATGGGGAGGGAGAGTTGCATATTATTAAATTGCAAGGACTCTCTAGAATACTATTCATAAAGTTTTAGTGAAATTACCTGTTCTAATTATCTGTAAATGTATCTTGTTCCACTATTCCATAGCAATATCTTATGGTAAACACATTTCCCATAGAACTTTCTACGTATTCTCATTAATAAGTGTGCGGTCATTTGTAATAGGAACAATTGTATTTTTGGCCAGGTTTACAGCATGAATTACCAATTTAAGGCGTAGAAATATACCTTGATAAATCATGCGAATGGATCTCGAAAAGACTTCATCAAGTGCAGCATTAGATGTTTCATGAATGGGCTGTCGTTAATTGATTAGCCAGAAACTTGTTGGGGTTTTTGTTTGGCATTAGCGCGTTTAAGAACAATTCACTTGGTAAAGGAAGGTTGTGTTGAGATTTTGAGGAATTTTGGGAAAAGGGGAGGCTCCAACCTCACGCCAGCTTTGCGGCATTACTTATTCTCTCTCTAGAGAGGGTTTTTTCGACCCCTTGACATCCTTCGTGTTAAAATTCATAATGACTAATCCCACAGTATTATTTCAAACAAAAAAATGACAGAACAGAATCACACGTGCAGCAGATTAATTGCACGTCCCCACCCCCTGTTCAAATACTACTTGCTTCTTGCGGAATCAAAATAGTTAATAAATGCAGTCCATTCCAAGCAGAAAGAAGCAGAATCGACAAAAAGATCACCCATTCCAGTTAATGGCTAAGGTTATTATAACGCGCAGTCATTCACAATATTGTTTGAAAATAAGGTCAAGACAACGACAAAGTTCAAAGGGTTCTGGGCGGTCAATGTGTGCATTAATATTGTTATTGTGTAATGACGTGCATTTATTTAAGAATAGAGCATAAATTTAATTACTTTGTTTCTTGTAAAATTATTTACATAAATTTAAGGCGTAGTAGAATAACACAATGAGTATATAATTTAAAGGTGTTTGCATATATATATATCGATAAATATGATCTCGTTTTTCGAAGTAACACAGCACTCCCAAAGTCATGCAGCATTACACAAAAAAACTCGTTCATATTTTCCGATACAAACCCACTAACCTAGAGTTACTATGCTTGGATCCCGCTTACTTTCTAATTGATCAGAGTAATCGATAGCATAATGATATAAGCATATATTTCAAATGTGATCAAATTTGAATTATTATTGGTCCCGCAGAATGCTAGGAAATTTAGGCAGTGAGACACAAGTTAGCCGCAATAAAATGCGTGGGTCAAGCTTAGTATTGAACTCATTCTAGATCTTCTATGATATAAACGCATATTCAATGTTTAATTGACATCGATATAAAAATGTTTGTACCACGAAGTGATTTGGCGCATTTCGTGACAGACGCACTAGAGACGAATTCATAAGCCCATTTAAAATGACACCAGATGACCTAAAAGCTGTAAAACAGCTTATGAAGTTAAACTAAAGTTAAGCAACTTAATATGAGAATGATGTTCCTTGAGCTGTCACATTATACTAAAGCGGAATATACTGCTGCACTAAAATATTCACATACATTGCCTATACATGGCACATTTATATCCATGAAAATACAAGAGATTTGACACAGATTCAGTGTCACTAGTTATCACAATGTTATGACTTGGATCATATGATCGACTTTCATCAAATGGTCACTGTTTGCGTGTGTCAGTATACAATTGTTTATGTTCAGGAGTCCTGATTTCAAGTGAATCTTTCAGTGTAAATTTAAAATTGCTTTCCCCGAATATTTTTAGTATTTTAGAAAAGATATCATTTATATAAAGCTTAATATTCCTTAGAAATTCTTTTTTGGGAGGAAAACTTGACTTAAGTCGTTATTTGTATAGCTCCGCATCATATTGTTTCGCGTTGGGGTGCAATGATTAATGCACACAAAGTATTCATCAGAAAAAAATCAATAAAGGAATAATTTTACTCGATCTCGGTATTATGAAATAGATCACGTGAGTAGTCTTGCATTCTGGGAGGGCTACTGAGAGGTGTAAACCAGTTTGCCGTGGGTTTCGTCTCGTATTGTTTTGGACAGAAAGTCCTGGTATTAGAGCAAAGACGCGAGCAATGGCTTAAACTAAAATGATGTAAATCTCCATATTTTCTTGGGTTTCAAGGCCAATGAGGTGACGAAATAATTATGACATAACCGACCCCAACTTCAACCAAAAGTGTAAGGCCTTGTCTATAAAAAGAAAGCAAGCAAAATTTCCTCCACATTCTAAAAATACGAAACCGTTCTCAATCAGGGATATTAGTCTCAGTTTTTCCTGATTCAGTCAAATGGTGAATATATGGTTAAATAAGCTGTCTAATGTTGCTGTACCTAAACGCTAGAAGGCCAAGAGGGGACAGATAAAAAAGAAATATAAAACTTTGATCACTTTCTTGTAAGGTATTTGTGAAGATCTTACTCTGATAATCGTTCCCGCAAAGAAAGATATCTATTAACCTATATACTCCGACTTTCGCCTGTAACACTTTGCCTACTTTAATAAAAGTCGTGTTCTTCAAAATCATTTATACCTAACTCGGCACGCTGTTTTAAGTGCATTAGATATGGACAAATCAAATATGGAAACAAACAAAAACCAGCTATCGTTCGATGTTTGCTGGATAATATCAATAGATGCTCCTGTAAAAAGAAGGTGTTTGGTGTGAATTGCAAAGATGAACATTTCTCATACTCATAAAACGAACATTCTTTACTGCTTTGAAACAGTATGCAACGTTGAGAATATATGTATAGTGTCCCTAAAACGAACAATTTTTCTTTAATTATATAAATGGACTCTGAGCATAAGTTGCCTATAGATATGGTAAGTATTTATGGGGACGATAGAAAGACAATGGGACTTGACAATATTATTTATCTTCGTAAAGCTTTCATTTACCTTATGTTTGAGTTTACAAGGGTTTTGATTAAGTCATGAATTTTTACTCTTCTTTCCTCATGTTATATCTTGGCCAAACCTGCGTTAGAAAACAATGTTGCATCTTGATAAACATATTTTAGTTGGATGTGATTCTTTATGGACCTATATTCTTGTCGCATGTCTTAATTATAGTTCCTCTGTTGTTAGGATCTGTTATTCGTCTTTGAAGATATTTGCGTGCGCTCCTGTACATATGCGTAAACTTTGCTTTAATATTATCTAGTTTATTTAAGAGATTTAGCTTGGACGAAGCATACACCAGGCACCCATAGTCTATCTTCGATCTTAGTAGTGATCTGTATACGGCTAAGTCGGTTTCCTGGTCCGCTCCCCAATACAGTCCTTTATTCTTTTTTGAGAAGGATTGGGGCCAGATCAAATATTTGAATAAGGTTCTGCTAATGATGTTCGTCAAAATACAAACCCAGAATGTATAGGATCAGATATTGTTTATTAATCTTGGTACTTGATGGGAACAATACTAATACCGTTATACCGTTTGACAGTTTGAAGCCAAATATGTCATCCGACCTTCCAGTTTCAATTAAGCTTGATTGGATATCGCTAATTGTTGTATTGCTGGTAGGGTTACTTGCCTCGCCGTCTGCAAATTGCTATAAATTTATCTTTGCAAAATCGACAGCGCGTGCCAAGTCGTTACTTTTAATGTTAAAAAGTGTGGGGCTTATGACACTTTCCTCTGTAATGGTGTTTTGCATCAGTACGCTTGTCTACTTTCAAAGGCGTGTTGCTAGGTTGACGAGACAGCAATGGGTTTCCAGACTGGCTGACCGATTTAAGATTATACTCGCTTTCGCACAAAGCATATTTGCGACAAATTCCAGAGCTAGCGGAATATTTTATCAATCGTGGGAAAAGAAAATAAGCCACTCCTCCCATTTATTTATGCAGATAAAATCTGTTTTAAAATGTTATTTAATTGAGCCACGGGTTGTTGTGGGACAATAAAGTCCAATTCGACCTGTATTACCGCTGTTATGAGCCTTCTCCTCATCCTCATTTTCATCTACCTCTGACTAATGTTGGACATGGGGATGTTTCTCGGTTTTAGCTTTAGCCGAAACTTCAGCTTCATCTTTGTCATGCTCTCTTGCTCGTGTGATGTCCAGGACGTTGATGTCGGTTTGGCTTCCATGTTCATGGTGTTTAACTGACGTTGAATCGTTCGAGTCTAAGTCACTATGAAGGTGGTAATAAACTGACGATCTGTTCAAATGGTTTTGGTATTTAAGTCAGAGGTTCAGGCTTAGTACCACTTAATTTCCCGCTTTCCTCTTCTTTGCGCTTTCTTTTCCTGTTTCTTCTATATTTGAAATCTCCCCAGGCTCAACGATGACATGGCACATCACCTCACTCTCATTCCAAACAAGAAGTGTGTTAATTTCACTCAGTCTATCAGACTCCATCTGATGGGTATGCATTACCTACGGCTCTAATTGCCCGTGGAGCCGGAGTCGGAATAATTGCATTGGTTGGCAATAGTCGCGCCGAGCCCCTGCTCGTGATATCTTCCATTGCAATCTGCCTAATAACCAATCTTCCAATAAGACTGACTGACTGACTTGTTGACTTTACCTCGAATTCTCCAATAAGGCATATGCGACGAGTTCATGCATGCAAAGTGGGCTATTTAATTATTCGCGTGGGAAGGAAAGAGATCTTCATCCATCAACGTATGCATGCATACAAAGTTTGCTGTTGTATTAGTCCAATTACGGAGCACTTACGTCCCATTGGACATACGATGGGCTGAAATAGGAACACACATGCCTATCGCTGTTGTCTCTATCCATTTGTAAGACACTTATTGGGGATAGCAAGCCATTCATAGCGCCACCCCACTTCCGTGCTTACACTCTTATTGGGACACCTGTAAATTTAGATTAGTGAAAATAGTTCCACATTCGTCATTTTGTTGTCCGAGCAAGGCAGGAGGAGAGGGACTCGGCCAGAGATAAGAGTAAACTGAAATACGGAAATTCCAGATCATACTCTAGGAAAATAATAATACATGTCTATTCAGAACAAACGACTTTTTTCTGACTTTTTTCGCTCTAGAAACGGCAAAGTAGGAGCTCGAGTCCCGCTCTTGGCCTGCCTGCCTAGCGCTCGCCTAGGTCCACCTGCCACAGCAAACCGCACCAAAATCTTCCTAGCCGTTCTCGAGATACACTGCCAAAAGCTTAATCCCCGGGACATCCCGGGGAGAGCTTTCAGGGCTTGCGGAAAGCAAGCCTGCGAAAACCAGAAAATGGTGAGTGACAGAAACAGAGGAGTCTTTTGCGCGTTTGCTAGGAAGGCAGGCCTGGCTTGCGGAGAAGCAGTCAGCGGGAAGCCAGGCGGGGCTTGCGGGGAAGCAAGCCTGCGAAAATCAGAAACTGGTGAGTCACAGAAACGGAGGAGTCTTTGACGCGTTTGCTAGGAAGGCAGTCAGGCCTGGCTTGAGGAGAAGCATGCAGCGGAAAGCCAGGCAGGGCTTGCGGGGAAGCAAGCCGCGGGATTCCTGGGACCATTCTTTTGCCCCTAGCTCGGCCAAACGTAGATCAATTTTCCAGGTCGACCCCTCGTTGCCTTCGTCTCCTCAAGCCCGACACGCCGCAAAACAAAACTGTATCAATATGTGCTCTTTCACTTTTCTTTATCCCTCTAAACCGCAGGGATGCTTAGCATAATATCTGTAATTCGGCTTGAATAAATGTATTAGCAAAAGTATTTTGTCTGACGTTTATGGATTGGCTGATTGCACAGGTGGCTTACACATCATTGACATTTTAAATTGTCCATTAGAGTAACTGGACTAGATTTGACTAGAGTAAACATGTCTATTCAGAACAAACGCACAAACAACAATATATCTGAAATTAAAAATCTTAACAATTATTTTCAAAAGATAATTTGTTTACAAGGTTGACAACCTTGTAGAATGATACTCCACTTCCACTTATTGACGTGTTTTGGCGAGATATCCAAACTACATTTCCTAGCAATAAACACAAAAATCATTATGTTCACAAAACCATTTTTCTACATTTTCACCGTATCTAGAATAGTTACTATCTAAATAAGTCACTAAATGTTGTAAGGGACATCCAAGAATGCTTTGATGAATAGACTGCACACAAAATTTCCACACGCCATGTAATATGTCTTGTAATTTCATATTATTCAATTGAGTCGTCTCGGCATTTTTTTTCATAAAGTTAATTATTTCTTTTTCCAAGAGCGGCAATCCATAAGAATCAAAATAACCCACACTGTGCTCTTTGAGAAAGTAGACAACCACCAAATGGCCTTCTGGTAGATTACTGTCATTGAGGTTGATGACATAGGTTTACGATCAATACTTTCATCTTTAGTACACACGACTGCTCTCCATGAAGCGGTGGTTTTCTGATTGCAATGAAGCTCCCGGGAGTACATTTCGGTTTTCATTTTCACAGGTAATAAAGAGTCACCAATCCAATACTGTCTCTTTCCTTGAAAATCTCTGTTGAGTAAATTTCTCTTCCTTTTGTCTCCAGACTGTGTGGAAAGAAATTCGATGCATCAGATCTCCAGAGAAGTCCATGCAGGGGAGATATTGTCGCTTAAGTCTTTATACCACTTTATGCAGCACCGTTTCTTTCCAGAAGACACTCCAAGTGATCGAGATACGCTTCTAATGTTTCTTCGTGGGTCATCATCAGTATGTTTCAAGATGGCCGCTATCGCTTAAGGGGCTTGAGGCAGCTGTCCGGGATTTTGTACCATTTTCATGTAATTATTGTCTGTCTTCGTCTGTGTTATTGTGTTCAGCATGCGCTGGATGTTCTATTCGAATGTGTTTCTTCATATTCTTGTATTGGAAACGAGAAAAATTAAGCTTTTTCTCAGCCGTCTCGCTCCACGGTTGCAGCTTCCTTTGTTATCGGACACGCCGCAATTAAGTGTTACTCGCTAGTCCACCCGTTTATGATATGATGGACCATCATTAATTCCGTTAAATGACCACTCCTTGCCTCTCCATAATACATTGTCCCTAAACCGCCAGCAACCAAGTGCAAAATAGCAATTCAGAAGTGTTTTCCTTCGTAAAGATGATAGACTTTGGCTTTCCACTCGCTATTCATAAGCAGATTTATGATGCCGTTAAGAAGAATGTCACAAACATAGTCTATGCAGCGAAATTGGACCACTACAGTACTCAGATCACTGAAAGTTTAAGCTGCAAGAAGCTATTTGGGATTAATAACAAGCACTTCCAGCTACCTTCTTCCTAGTCGACCTTCCGGACCTTTTAGCAAATTTCTTCCGTGACAAAGGACAAAATATCAGAGATAAACTTGACAATATAATTTCAGTTGACTCGTCATTATCATACAGTTGCAATACAGAATTTCAGAGACAACCATTACCAGCATTTGAACATGTCTTTATGTATTTTGTACGTACAATAGAGATGAAGACTGCACGAACCTTGTGTGAATTGGATTCGTTTCCGACGTCACTGCTACTAGAGTAAGTGAACCTAATATTGCCTTCACTAACTGATGTTATAAATACGTCTCTCTCATCTGAAGAATTCCAATCATTTTACAAAACTGCCATTGTAAAACCTCTGCTGAAGAAACCATCACTTGACCATAATTATCTAAAGAACTACAGCCCAATTTCTTATCTCCTATTTAGGTCAAATATTCTAGAAAAAGTTGTTCTATCCCAACTTGTATCTCATCTGAATTCAAAGTCTTTTTAGCAATGTATTGTCTGCATAGCGCCCTCGCCAAAGTACTGAAACCACAGTCCTCATTCTCCTTGATTTGTCTGCAGCATTTGACACTATAGACTATGATATATAACTTCACCGTCTCCAGCATGTATTTGGCATTCACGATACGGCCTTATTATGGTTCAAATATTACTTGGTCAACAGGATACAAATTTTGTTCGTAAATGGAAAACACTCCAGCCCAGTTGATCTATGTTATAGTGTTCCACAGGGGTCTATTCATAAACCTGTCCTATTCATTATGTACACTCAGCCACTCTCAAATGTCATAGATCATTATCCAGTGTCTCACCAATTGTATGCTGATGACACTCAAATATACAAATCTAGCCATCCAGCTGAAGTTAAAGCTACCATCCAAGACATAGAGAGGTGCATTTATAATGTAAAATAATTAATGATATGTAACTAGCTGCAGATGAATGATGATAAAGCAGAAGCCATCCTGATTACAATGCAAATACTTAATCATTCACATCCGTTACCTCAGACAATAAATATCAGCAACACCAACATTAAATTCAATCAGTCAGTACGAAACCTTGGTGTCTCTCTTGACAGTACTCTCTGGTTGCATCAATACGCCATGAACTTTATGCAAGGCTGCATATCTTGAGCTGAGACCCATCAGCTCTATTCGCAAGTATCTGTCAGTTGATGCCACTAAAACACTTGTATGTTCCTTGGTACTTTCAAGACTGGACTATTGTAATTCAATTCGGTCTTGTTCATCTCAATATCTATTTCAGAAACTTCAAAACGTTAAAAACACTGCTGCGCAGATCATCCTTAGAGTACTACGATTAGAGCATGCCTATCCGCTGCTCTGTGTGCTACACTGACTATCCATACGATCCAGAATTAAACACAAAATTTGTTCTCTGTGCTACGTTTCACTGACGGGCTCCAGTCCAATATAACTATCTGACATCACCCATGTGTATACACCTGCAAGATGCTTATGCTCCTCTTCTGACACTCGCATTTTCATCATTCCCACTATAAAGTTGAAATCATATGGACAGCTTTCTTTTGCATACAAGGGCCCAGCAACGTGGAACGAATTGCACACTGCACTTATACACAAAGACACAGTGATCTCATTCAAGAGCGCCCTGAAAACTTATCTTTTTCAACTGCAAGAACAGTCATAATGACCTAATGTATTATTTGACCGTATCATTACCTTAAAAAATTACAGCATGTTTGTTTCTGTTTCTTCCTTTCCTTTTTGTGGTGTTTGTTTTCATTTTTGTTATCAATTCATTATATATGCTTTTTATTATTTTCAAGTGTTGTAAAATGTTGTAAAGCACTTAGAGCTTCTAAAGATTGGGCGCTATATAAAGTCCTCGTTGTTGTTGTTGTTGTTATTATTATTATTATTATTATTATTATTATTATTATTATTATTATTATTATTATTATTATTATTATTATTATTATTATATCGAGTTGAATTTGACTGGGATGATCGTTTTGACAACCATAACAATATTTGTGCGTCAAAGTTATAAAATATTGAGCCAGGTGATTAGCAAAACAGGAAATTAAATGATCCTATTGTTCTTGTCATCTCGATATCGTGATGTACTTTTCGTCTTTGTTTTCTTTTCCTTTGGTTCAAAGACATTTTTTGTCTCCCATCTCCAAAGGGCTTCCAGAATCCTAAAATGAGGCATGAGTATTCCATAATTTCTAATGATCTACAATTATTCTCTCAGTCTGTTGATTTACAAAGTACTGTCACATTCTTCAAGCAAGATTTTTACGCCTTGAATAGAGCTTCTGGAAACTGAAGTTGCAAGCGAAGTGTATCTGCTTTTATAGGGTGGAAATGTCCCTCGTCACTGCCTTGGTCTGGAGTGCAATCAATAGCCCACTAAGCGTAAACTCATGCATGATCGTTGTAGAAATGGCTGCCGTTGGTACCTAACTGTCCTGTGGGGTTTTACAGTGACACTAACGATCTCAAATAATTATTCTGCTCAGTTAGGTCAGAAAGGTGTGGTGTTCAAAGTTTTACATCTCGGCTGACTTCGATCTTTGACACTTTGTAGTGCTGCAACTCGAAAGGTTTGGCTTTGCAGGCTCCATTGAGGGCTTCATTGCTGACGTTTGCGATGATCAAACTTTTTTGAAACTTGGATTTCAGTGGAAATTGTGAAGGTTTTCAATTCGACTCGCCTTATCGGATACTTTGCTTAAGATCAGCTCAAAGTGTACCTGATTTCATTTTTCATTTTGGGTAACACTTCCACTCGTTGGTTTCTTGGATGATGGTATTGTACCCGTTAGCATGATCAATAAAATGGAAAACATAACCGCTTTGATGCACTCTCAGACTGGACATTCTGAGTTCAGTAAATACTTGTCTTGCAACCAATTGTTGAAATACACACTGCATAATTTCTAAACTATGCCCTTGCAGATTTTCTTTCGACGGTAGCAGCAGGGAGGGTGAACCCTACAAATTTTTGCGACAAAATCGATTAAAGCCTCAGAATGCCAAATGGAACCTTCCTACGAAATCTCATATTTTAACCAAAAAAAAATTAAAGGCCCCATTTTACAAATGGAGCCTTAGCGATTTTGTCGCAAATACATTGTCATAACCACCCTCAAATTGCTGCCATCTACGTCGCAAATATGTTGTCATTTCACCCTCCCTGTGCTGCTGATTAATACAAATTATTTGTTAGCTTTTCACAAACAGACTAATCGATAATACTTCACCACGTAGATCAATCAAATTATTTGACTGATCGGTGAGTGTAAAATTAATTCTAGTTAGTAAATCATTTTGACATTGCATATAGACTGGATTAGTCGGATTCTCAACAATTAAAAATCCGGGGGGTGCTGTTGGTGAAAATGAATAAAGAATGTAACCTTGTCGGGCTTGATTTGATTGTTCCATATTAATTTGATAACTTCCTTCGATTACATCACACGTTAAATTAAGTACGATCACCGATGAAATATTCACATTGTTCGGTGCGATATGTCTACCGTCGCCGTCGGGAGAATTATTATAAGTGAGGATAATAGGCTTCGGCTGGCTATCTTTCCATGATTGATAAATTTTATTAAATCCTTCGTCGATGGCAGTTCTGAGTTTTTTCTTTAACTCGGGAACATTATATCCTGGTAATTTATAATTTGGATTTTCATTTATATTTTTTTTATAATCTTGAGCTGAGCTAGTTTTTGAAATCGGGCTATTTTCATCAGTGAAGAGATTAGTAATCCTCGAATTAAATATTTCCATGTCATCGATGATTTTATTACCCGCAGCGACTACACTAGTAAACTCAGCTTGTGTAAGAAAGCCAGATCTTAACGACGGTAATAGCAACAAAAAATCATTATTCATTCTATCAAGGATGTGATCTTTAATATCTACAAATGTTGGACTTGTTTCATGTATTTCCAGAAT
This sequence comes from Potamilus streckersoni, assembly GCA_016746295.1. Taxonomy (NCBI): domain Eukaryota; kingdom Metazoa; phylum Mollusca; class Bivalvia; order Unionida; family Unionidae; genus Potamilus; species Potamilus streckersoni. The sequence continues at coordinate 768,960 of JAEAOA010000554.1, read as the reverse complement.
TTCACCTTCCTGTGGGATATAATCATTAAAAAATGGAATTCTCCACACATCTTCACCATATTGATTCTTATATCGATATCTTTTTGTGAAGTTTATATCCTCGAATTTTTTTATAAGTTTTTGATGGATTTTCAGGTCCTATTTCATCAGTGACGTAATCAGATTTTACAGGCTCGGGCGTGGAATTACCAGCACTTATAGGTGGATCTTCGGGCCATCCTAATACTGTTCTTATTGAACTATTATAATTATCTACAACGTACCCAGGAGAGCCTATTTCAATTGTAGATGATAGTGTTGGTTCATGAACTGTTATCGCAATTTTTGATTCTTTTTTAGTAATCGATTTTATTCTACGTTGTAATTCATTATTAATTTGCTCAATTTGATAGGACCCAGTTGGTATTGAAACAACGTTCCAATCTGGAGTGTCATCTTTTTTATTCCTATATGCAAATACCAGAGAATTATTAGGTCTCTGACCACCAAATGAAACCGATCTGATATTAGGCCAAATATGATACACTCGTAACTTTGCCAACGCGATTTCCTTTACTGAAACAGGTGAGGGAAAATTCACACTGAATTTAGGGTTTGTTGACGATATTGATATCATGCTTGTTTTCCGCGGAGTGGTATTTTCTGCTATCCGCTGAAGTAGTTGAATCTCTTGCGACATTATTATTATTATTTATAATGTCTAATTTTGCAATAGATGAAAAAACGCTAGCATTTTTAATCGTAGTATCATAAATACGTATCATCGCGGAGAACTCGTCTTCGGTAATTATCGTATCATCAATCGATGATGACATCAACGAGGATAATTGTGAGTAACCGTTAGATACTGCTTGATGTTTTACTATATAGTCGTTAAGTTTTTCTTGAGAACACGATGATATTTTTTTAGTAATAGCATTTGCAATTCCAGCAAATGTTGTCACCGCGGAAATAGCAATTGGGACAGCAATCGGAGCTACCATTGTTACTGAAGATAGTATAATACCAGCACCGGCCATTATACCAGATACCGAGTATACTGTAACATCAATTACGGTAATTCTCCTGCGATACTTTTTAATTTTTATTTCATATTCATCAATGAGTGTTTTGAGTTTTGTTAAGAACTCTTTGACGGTATCATAGCGATATTGCGATGACGGAATCATATTATTTTAAAATCTCAAGTGGTTTCTAATTGTTTAAAATTCTAATTTAGATCAGCTACAAACTCCATGTACCATACAAATGATGTCTTATTTAAATTAGGATCAGTGCTTGTTATTGTAAATCGTTTGTATTCATCCATGTCAATAGTCGTTGAAATCACGTTGTTGTATCCATATGAAGTCGATGATGATATATTAAACTGATTCAGTGACACTATTGTTAATCGATAAATACCCTTCTTTGACACAGTGAGAGTTATTGTATTCTTTTTAGGTTCCCAATCTAATGATCCAGAGAGAACTGTGTATATCATATTTATGATATTTCTCTCATGAGGAATCTTTATTCTTTCAAGTAGCGGAAGATTGTCTGTTTTAAATTTTGTAATATCCTCGATAGATTTTTTAATACTATTAATGTTATCTCTAATAATACTAAATCCAGTATCATTAATATTTTTAATATTGGATTTAATTTCATCAAAATTGGATTTAATTTCAGCGAGAGATGGAGAGGTTACCGCTGGTGTTCCAAAAAATTTATTGATAATATTTCTACGAAGGGAAGTATATGCTGTTATATGTTTTTCAAGTTCTTCATTTAAATTTTTTAATGCATCTGTGATTGTAGAAACAAGTACACCTGGTTTGAGTTTTCCATCATTTGAATATAACGCTATTGTATCTTCAACGACGTCACGTCTTCGTATTAAGACATCATCCAATGAAACATTACTAGATTTCAATTTGCCCTGGCGATCTTGAAATACAACTATTTCCCCAGGATCTACACTTGACAAATTTAATGTCTCGGCGATTTCATCTTCGATTATTTTTTTTACACTTTCCACAGCGAATTTACTATCGGTTTCTGTTTTTTTTTTATTCTGATAAAGGTCGTCCCCAAATATCAATCATTATACGAAAACGCTACGTTTTTCTAAATCATAACGCTATCGTTTTTGCCATTGCCTGCTAGTATATTCATTAACAACAACTTGTGGTGGTTTCCTTGGAAATTTAGATATCTCTGCAAGGACATTTAATACTTCACGACCGCATATCGGAGGATCATTTAACTGTTGTGTTGGTAGCGTGGAATAAAAAATTGGAGATGACTTTGTTATTGTGGATACATATTGCATGAATTCTTTTGGTGGAGCTAATCCATATGAAACAAAATAGACAATTCCACGTGGATCAATTGCATATGCGACCCAATGAGTTCCTTTTCCGCTGCTGTTATCGAGATTGATAATACCCGTTTCATTTTTCATTGGTTTTGACGGTAATTGATCTCTCATGAAAACTCCTCTAAAGTTTTTTATTGATAATGATTTTACAGCATCAATTAAATCAAAATTGGACATTGGTGAAAATCCTAGGGATTTTTCCACTAATAAGCCGTTCCTGGTATTCTTAGGCCCGTGCCCTTGTACCAATTGTATGGGGTTCCTGGTAGTCTTAGACCCTTTCCTTTTTTTTATAGCCTTTCCCAGTAGCTTTTTTCAGGGCCATTCCTGCAGCAGTACCAACGGCTCCTAACGCTGCCGCCTTCGCAACCGCTGGGGCAGCCGCTGCAATCAATGCTGGAATAGCAGCTAACAGCGGGAATATTCCACCTGATTTTATCATATTGGCGATTGCTGCTTTCGAAAAATCAATTTGAACTCCTCGTTTGTTCTTTAGCGCATCATTGAAATGTTTTATTTGACGATCTGTCAGTGATAATTTATGTGCGCCACCGGACATTTGAGTGGGTTTCAGCGTTATTGTAGTTCCACATTCTTTAGCAGACTTTGATTTCAATTTCTTGACCTGACCATCAGTCAACTGGACATTAACCATACTATATGTCATTCTATTCTAAAATGTAATTTACACTTTCAATTGATCTTATTGTGAAAATCCTAACTACATGTTTGGAAAATCAAAGATTTTCTACTGGTGCATCAATAAGTCTCATTCGTCCGCCAACTCCTTCTAACAACATTGATTTATCACTGAGAATGACAGCAACTGCTCTATAATCAGCTATACCAGCAGGGCGTTGTACCCGAGCTTGGAAGTATATATCAACAACAGATTGTCTCATCATGTCAAGATGTTCCAATGAAAAGTAATAAATCGGATAGTGTTTTTCAAAATCAATTTGCGATATTTGCAAACCAGTATCAACATTTTGATCACGACCCATATACGACAATATTCTATGATATACACGAGCTATGTTGTTGTTTTCATAATTAAGATGTACAATCTCTGCTGGCTCTTGTTGTCCGTTTATTCTCAACGAAACTTCACTTACTCCTAATTTATCAAATATCATATGACTAGATACTTGATGACCCACTCGATTTGCATCCTGTAACGCTATAAAGATACGACGTGGAGCTGAAACACCTTGTTTTGATACTAAGTGCCATGTAAATGTGCCATTTACATTATCCTGCTTAGTATCAGTCGTTGTTGTTAGCCAACTTAGCAATGATTTTCCACCTGTGTCCATAAACGATAGTAATTCTTGCTCTATTGTAACTGCTGGTGTCAAGACGGGTATCCATAGAACCAATTTATTTAAAATGACTTTACCATCATCAACATCATCATCACGCCAGATTGCATCATTGTCATTCTCCTTTCGCACTAACACAGCCGTATGCTTTGCTCCATAGATGACTTTTCTGACATTTCTACAGAATCCGAATATATGATGTAACGGAATAGCACATGAAAACCGTCGATGTTGTCCTTTTAATGCTCCTTTTTCGTGTTGCAAATCCTAGATTGAAATTATCATTGATCTTTTTTAAAATTTCGAAATCACCGCCTGGTTGGCCTTCACGGTCTGGATTAGCTGCGAGTTGATGATCAGCCAATGCAGTAGCTTGCGCAGTTCCTACTTTAACAAATTGATAATGGTTCGGATGATCAGAAGTATCCTTAGCAAACATCATAGACGGACCGGCCGACCTTGTATAATCATCAGAATATCTCGCAAGTCCGATTATTGTTGTTGCAATATCAACATTTTGTTCTATTGATTCAATTTCTTTTCCATCAATGATATATCTTGCACTGTTAAATAGCGCCATAATGCCATTATTTACAAAACCAACTCGGATATTTGGGTTATCCCCATATGGCGTATCAGCTGCAACATTTGTTACAAGCTCTCCTTCAACTTCAATAAACGCCTCACACGGCAAAAAGTATCTACTTGTATCTTGAACTTGAAGTTCAACTCTCCCCCGTTGATTAGGCTCTCTTGCAGGATAGGCATAATACTGATAGTTAATTTTAGAATCATCTTTATTCACCGGCGCTGCCATATCAAACGCTGGATCAGCAATTTTTTTAAATGCCATTTATACTAAAACGTATCGTTTTTCTAAATCATTTTCTTTTTCGATTTCCTCCAAGACCGCTTCCCGCTATCATACTTGCAATATTACTACTATCTGGTGAAGTCATTGCTAATGATGCTAGTTTTTGTTCCACTGCGTTATTTATCACTTTACTGACATTTGCAGGCATCATTGTTGTTGAAGGTAGCGGTGGTGGTGGTTTTCGTCCGAATCTAGATTTCACCAATGACGTTATTCTATTCTTTGCGGTAGAAAAGGCCGTTCCTGCAAGATCTCCAACAGCGTTAATTCCCTTATTACGAATAACATCAATGGCTTTCATCGCTAATTGTTTAGCAATTGGTGCTACTTTTGGGGCTGTTCTTGTGAATAAACCCGCTATGGTATTTCCAAGGCCGTCTCCATAGTATGCCTTATAAACGGGCAATCTTGAGTTTACCACATACACGATTGTTGGTTTATTGTGATTATAGTGTACTATCATCTTATTTGAAATGACTTTGTAATTTCTAAATACAATTTCAATCGCTATAATAACCACTAAATTCCCCCGGAATTCCGTCCATTAACTCATCCAAGAGTTCTCGATACGTATGAATATCAATTATCCCACTTTGGAATAATCGTCTGCAAATATCAAATGCTTCATTAGTTATTTCGACTGAGTTATTCCCAGCTCGCTTACCTCCCATAAGAACCTCAAGTCGTGATATATCATTAATGATATTACTAGGACACATATGAGAATCATGATGAGAACTTCCATAACCCTCTCCTGAAGTACTTTCTGGTTCGGAAACGTTTTGAATTTCTAGAGCTGGTTCGGAAACGTTTTGAATTTCTGGAGATTGTCGACCTCGACCTCGACCTCGACCTCGACCTCGACCTCGACCTCGACTTCGACCTCGACCTCGTCCTCGTCCTCGACCTCGACTTCGACTTTGTTGTTCTTCTTTTCGTTGTTGTTGTTGTTGTTGTTGTTCTAAACCATACGCATCAACTCCTATTTGAAAAGTTCTGTAATTCAATATATCCTTTTTTAAATTGCCGGGGATTTCTTGATTAATTTTAAATAACCAATCCACCCATTGATTTTTGTTTATTGTGTTTTTTTTATACTCGTCTTTTAAAAAATCCTCCCTGTTATAATAACTTTTTACAGCAAAGTCACCAAATGACGCATAGTCTTCATTTTTCAGCAATTGAAATTGTTTGATTACTTCTATAGCTTCATCAGTGAATTTCTCGCTAAAAGGAACGCTTTTTTTAGTGGAAACTTTTTCAATAGAATCACTAGCATCTTCAACGTGGTTATCATCAGTATCAATATTACCCATTTGTTGTATTTCTCGCTGAGTTTGTAACTCACCTGAAAGCTGTTTTATTCCCTCGTGAGTTTTTTCAGTTTCTGTAGCAATCTTTCCTAATACATCAATAATAGGTACTGCTCCCTCTTTAGGGATGTCGCCGTATATAGCACGTTCTGTTGCAAGTTTCATATCTTTAGTGGCTTTAGTTACAGGGGCAAAAAGATGTTCGCTTCCAATAGAAAAGTCAGTCTGCGCTTGCTGTCTAAGTTGTAGTTTATCTCGCACGTTATCTCGAATTGGTATAAACTTTTTCAGTAATGCTAACCTCTCACGGGCTAGTCTGGTAGTTAATGCTTCTGATGTCATTATTGGAAATGCTAACGATTTTTCAATTGTCGGTTTCAATACTTGCATCAATCAAACGTTTTATAGATTTCACTTTCAAAGCAATCTCTGACCGAACTTGGTACTGTTCCCCGAGTTTCTCTCTAATGGCTTCAACTATACTAAATAGCCGAATGAATAAATTAATATCATTGTTATACAAAGAATCATTAACCGCTTTTTGGATTCTTTTTATCAGTGAATACATTTTAGGTAGAACATATCTTCCACGTTTCAATTGTATATCAATTTGTTCAAATTCATTCAAAAGTCTGTCTTCATTCAAAAATTCAGAAAGTACGATTCCTTGATTTCTTAAATTTGATATTTCTGTGATGATAGATGTAATATCTTGAAATTCCATTTATTGAATATTATTACTAATGTATTTGTATCTTTAAAATATTTTTATATACAAAAAAAACAAAAACATATACAATGCCTATCCCTTCCTCATTCGAGTTCCGAGGCAAGGGAGGCACATACATTAAAGACTTATACAATACCCTAACTCCCCAATCGAGTTCAAGGGCGGGTTATATGGGTATTAGACGTGAAATCCAAGTGATTTCTTTACAAACATTGAACATATAACATAAAGCCTCATTTGGAACCTCTTTCGCGCCAAACGACGTCAAAGAGGCCCAGAGGGGGGACAGTACATTACATATATACAATGCGATTATATAGGATATACAATGAATGAATATTTACAATGAATGAATATTTACAATGAATGAATATTTACAATGCGATTATATAGGATGGTTATATATACAATGCGATTATATAGGATGGTTATATATACAATGAAATGATAGGATGGTTATATATACAATGAAATGATAGGATGGTTATATATACAATGAGATGATAGGATGGTATGATAGGGACAGTACAGGACGATACAAACATGAAACGACGGGGCGGACCTACACCCAATCTGCCAATCAAAAGCAACCCAAGAAATTAACCCTGGTTGCAGTTGAAAAAATTCAACCACACCATGTCAATGGCGTGGGAGTTTTGATTGGCAATATTGGGCTTCGTTTTAAAGCCCCAAACTTATTACGGCTCATATTATATATAAGGTGACTAATACTGCAGTGTCAATGAGTAGGTGTGTATTTATTTTTCTAGCATTTCATAATGAATATTGTGTAGTAATTTCAATGGAAGCTAAGTATTTAAATAAAACATTAAAATAAGAAATACAACTGTTAAATAATAGCAATTTTTTATTACTTTCTATAATATTACGATTAAATAATCGTAGTAATAATGGATTTACATGACGAGTTAACTCTGTCATGGGGATCCCTGTCAATTCAGGACCTGCTATTTCTTGAATCGAGAATGATATTTTTCTGAATTTTATTACATGTAGCCACACTAAAAAAAACTAAACTACATGTAGCGCATTTTACTACCCTGACCTCACATACAATCTATTTTAATTTGTAATTATAAAGTAATTTCATTTTCATACAAAATCTAAACAGCGCTGTTAACGCCGTCTTTGTAATTGGGATTTTTAAAAAATCTATTAATAGAACCTTGACCTCGGCCATACATAACTCTGTCAAATTATCTACCTACAGGTTTTTCCAACAAAACCCTAACTGCTGTTCTCAATACAGTCTTTAGAAACAAGAAATAATAACACAAAATCAAAATCCGTACATACCTGATACGTATATATACCGAGTTAACCATTAAATACGTACATGAGCAGAATTAATTCAATCCAATTTCACATGTGTTCGCACGAATTACATATCCGGGAATCAATATCGAAAGTAGGATAGTCACGTGACGATCAGTAGTAATGAGGGGAAATACGGAACAAAATAGTAATTATTGAGTCATTTCATGCGTATGAAAACTTTATTCTATGTCCATTTTTCTTTGAGATAGCTGTTTGACAAATCCCTTCAGCAACTTTTCGTACTGAAGGCATACATATTTCAAAATATTTCCCTGCAGCATTCATTGATTGAAAAATTCTTTTTTCATTCGTCGCTGTATCAAATGACTGTACTGGTCTCTTTCCAACTGACTTACAAGTCCCTGTCTTTCCTCTTTTTGTATTCTCTCTTTGAGAAATACATTGTAAATTTTCAAGAGAATTATTTTCAATATTAGAATCAATGTGATCAATAACACAGCCATCTTTAATCGGTCCCATATAACACTCAAAGACTGCCCTATGACAGAGATATCCCTTTCCTCCAGCAGTAAATTTCAAGTATCCCTGATTATTAACAAAACCAATTGTTTTTTTCAGTCTACAGTGTCTAACAACACCATTACGAGATATTTCATAATTAACAAGTATTGGATGTGGTCTGAATTCTTGCTCCATTTATATATAATAATACTATTTGTCTAATTCATCATTTGCTTTAATTATAAATCTATTAATGTAGTCTTGAGGGGTTTTTATGATTTTGTCTTTGACAGAGTCATGGTTAGGGTCAATGATAGCGTTTTTTATTCGTTTATCATAATAACGTTTTAATTCTCTAAACCGCTTACCCCCACAATTGATACATAATTGTGATTTTCCTCTCACACCCACCCCACAATTTATGCATGGGGACGGGCCTGTCGAATTATTTCTGACACTCTGTAAGTGATATCCACAGAATTCACCTCTACACGATTTATTGCATGGGGTTACTGATCCAATCATAAGCCATTTGCAGTGATTCATTATATATAAACAAACTTTTCTATTTAAATACTTGTCTTATTTATATGAATGAAGAATTCAAGAGATTATCGGCAATCAAGCCTTGGAAAAATATTAAATTCAATCTTGATAGAACTCTCGAAGATGTACCAAAAGAGAGAATAAATAATAGAAGTCTGATTAGAAAAATACGAGATTGTGTTCAAGAGTTTAAACAGGACGGCGCATCACACACCTGGTCAACATTTAAAATTGATGGAGTTGTTGATGCTAGAATGAATGATGAAACAGCAGCTATGATACTATCACAACTTGGCAATAAACGGTATTTTCTCAGAGTGAAATTCATTATCAATTTAGAATCGGGCGAATGGGTTATAAGAGACAAGTTTGAACCAATTCTCAAAGATAGGACAACAGTCATTGTTAGCCGTGATTCCAGACCAGGGCTGTTAACTGGAATTGATAAACCATACTATGAAAAAGCGTATCCAGAAACAGCAGTCGTTTATGGGATGTATCCGTTAAATAACCCTGACATTGGAAAACTAGCACCAATGAAACAGTCAACATCAGTGGAAAAACCACTCAACTGTGTGGCACAAAGAGTCTTAGAACACTTTACAAATACACTCCGTGGGAATAAATTAACCGATCTAAGACATAAAAAAATAGATGAATGGGAGCTAACGGTAAAAGAGAACGGAGCAACTATTTCCGATATAGCTAGATTGGAAAAGTCGTTGAGATTTATGATAACCGTTTTAACGATAACTGGCGAAGTATTATACAAATCGAAATACAATAAAAACGGAGCTCCAATCAAAATTATTGATCATAACAAACACGCATGGACATCCGCGGTTACAATATTCCCGCGAGAGAGAACAGTGAAGTATATCCCAGAAGAATTCACCAAGGATGGCATTCTCACTGAAGAAAGATTATTCGATGCTATTGCTAGTTTGTGTAAAAACGACCCTGTATCAGTATGGCTACTTCATAGTTTTGAAGATGAAGAATGTCAATTCAATCAATTTGTGAAACCTAACGGTGAATTATATCGCAGTGAAAGTCTACATAATAGGATGAAAAATCTAGCAATAAGTCTCAGTGAAAACGCTAGCGTTTTTAATGAAAAATCCGAAGATTACGAACAGTTACTTACAAATTGTTTTACAATTCCATCGGTTGCTGCTCATTTTGCAAGAAAGAAAAATAATTGGAAACCATCACGAAAAGAGTTTTTACAGGATGTTCAATCCAGCTGTTTGGAATATTATCATGGCGGTCTATGGAACGTTAAGTACAATCGTGAAAGTATGATATCAGTTGATATCGTTGCCTGTTATCCAGGAAGTTTTCTAGGATATGGATTCGCTGGTGAGTATTTTAAACGGTTTGGACATCCCACACATGAAATGACTCGCGTTGCTATTAATGGACTACTGCCTGATTTTGATTTGACCGGTTTTGCTTGCGTAGTATCATTTGAATTCGCTGAAGGACTTCATCCGTGTTGTTATGTTTGGATTGGTAGACACATTGCTGAAAGGATGTGGTTACCAATAGTGTTATTGCGATATATGATTGATTGTAAAATGTTAGTTTCGTTGATTGTCAGCGAAGCGATTATCTCATATCAAAAACAAACTAATGTCTGGTTACCAGAACCAGAATGTCTTGATAGTATAATCGATAAGTCTAGAAAACATATTGATGCTGACGAGGAGTACATCATTGAATGGTCAAAAAAGATATTTAATCAACGAAATAATGAAGCAAAGGATCTCGGCCGAAGAATAATCGGTAAATTTACACAAGGTGGAAAAAAATTTAACTTTAAAAGACAATCCTCACGATTGATTATAGATGATGCCGAATACGACTTCGTTATTAAAGATGCAGTAGAGAAAAATAGATACGCAAATTGTAAAACAGCCTTTTTGTCCAATAAAACAAAGTTAGGTAGAATTGTTACTTACAGTGATGGAGAAAGCTCTGCATATCTACATTTGAGAGCTTCTATGCTGGGTTATGCATCTATCAATTTATTTGCAATGATAAATAGATTTCCTAGTATAGCAGTCAGAGTTGCAATTGATTCAATGTATGTCGATAAAAAATATATCAAAAAGATAACTAAATTTACTAATAGCGAAGAGACTTGGGGAACATGGCGAATTAAACATGAAATACAACGCGATTATTCTGAATCAGCAGACCTTGAGATTAAAAGCAGTTACCTGAAGAACGATAATTCTATCAGTGAAAAATCCGAAGGATTTTCTATGTCTAATGCACCACCGATATCAGATCCAATTTGTAGATATAAAACAGTTTATTTAAACGGTTGTGGTGGATCTGGAAAGACAACACGTGCGATAGAATTATATCGAGAGAGAACGTCCATGATTGTACTCACACCAACCCATAGACTAGCGAGAGAGATCAAACAACGAAATGTTGAAGCTTGCACGTATCATAGTTTTTTTCGATACAAGGGTGATGCTTGGACTCCTGAGCGAATGGGTGAGAAACTTATTCCAGTGGTTATTATTTGGGATGAAGCATGTACTCTTTCAGAAGATGTATTAAAAATGTTTCTTGATTGGTTATTGCAAAATAATACAAAAATTATATTGTGCGGCGATCATGGTCAACCACCACCATTTGATGGTAGAAGTCCACATAATTGGTTAAAAGGATTTGTTGATTATTACGAAGAAATTGATACTGACTATAGAGCACTCGATGAGCAGTTACGTGAGTTTAAAAAACTAAATAGATTACAACACGATAGAATTCAATGTGAAGTAGCGCGTGAAATAATTTCTGAAACACCTTTGAATGATTTTTGGGAAACATGGAAACCAAATGATTTTGTAGTAGCAAGTAGAAAGATAGTCAGAGACGCACTTCAGAAAAAGTTGTTTGAGCTACACAAGAAAAAATTCCCAACGTTTCCAGTGCCGTTGTGTTATAGACCATTGGATACACGAAAGCAGAATATTGAAGTTGAAATTCCAGGCCAGACGGAGAAACAGATTCTAGTGTTAAATGATATTGTGCTAGTTGAAATCAATACTGTAGAAGATGCATTATGCGCTGATAAATCACCATGGACGCTTGGTTATGTAACAACAATACACTCGTCACAAGGATTAACTATCACGGATACAATTGTTTGGATAGTTGATAATCGCATTGAATGGTCAAATTTAGTCTATCTCGCAGTGTCCAGAGTACGACGAATAAATCAACTACGAAGGATTGTTTTCGATGATGATTTTAATGCAAACGATGATAACACTGATAATAGCATCATTAATAAAAAAACTCTCTGGTTACAAACAGCAGGACAAAAAAAAACAACGAGAATTTGATATTGATGCTGAAGTAATAATCGCATTAAAAGAACAACAGAATAATCACTGCGCCAGTTGCAATTGTATAATGCACTGGCAGTATTCGGATAAAGACCCTCGACAATTCACCGTAGACAGAAAAAATAACAGTCTTGGTCATGTCAGAAACAATGTGATGTTGACCTGTCTTGAGTGTAATAGACGTAACGGAGCTAGTTAAGACCATGTGGCGGTAATTGAGTATCGTCCGGAATGACTTGTAGTTGTTCGCGTGTAAAACCACGCTGAGGTGCAGTTGAATCCAATCAGTAGATTGGAGGTCTACCAGTTGATCGCGTTATGGTTGAAATTTTATGCGTAGTAACACTCCATATAGGATCAGTAGCTCTTCTTTTACCGCCTTCAAGCTCTCCTGGTTCGTATAAATATCTCACAGTAACATCACCGAGAAGTGGCTGAGTGCTAACCCGCTGTGGTTGTTCGGGAATATATTCTTTTTTTATTGCAATATTTGGTTTCATATTAATAGTTCGAGTAATCTCGTTATTTAACGCTGCAACTACACTCGGTAACCTTTGGACCCATTCACGAGATCGTTTTTCTTGGATGAATTCTTTTGCATATTGATATCCAAATAACCGTTCTGCAAGAGTTCGATTAAATCGTTCTACAATTGCCTGATCACGATGTAACGCAGTATGTCCCCGTCGTATTGTAACACTATGAGTTTTCATTGTTGATAGAACAGCACCTTGAAACTCTTTGCCAGGATCAACTTGTAATAGATTTGGCCATCTTAGAGGACCTCGTCTATAAATCCTTTCAAATGCAGAAGCGATTTCAGAAGCTGACTTTGTTTTCAATGGTTCTGCTTGTTTAAATCGACTCGCAATATCAACAACAGTTAGCGCGTATTTGTAACCATGGTCATGTGGTAAAAACAATAAATCAGCCTGATGAACTTCATTGGGTACGGTAACATCAAAATGAGAATAATTAATCTGTTTAGGCGGTGGTAGATAAATTTGCCATATAGCCTGTTTGGATAACCAATCTTTTGCAGTGGATTTTTTCACTTTTGCAGCGTTAGAGAGTTTACTAATTGCTGCTTTACCCTTCCAGTATCCTTTCGGAGAATAATAAATAGATTCCATACTATAAAAAACACTGGTGTTTTTAATTACCAGCACCTAACACCAATTTGCCTTTCATAGCTGATTTGACCAACCATGAAGCCAATTGTTCTTTGAAGGATTTATCGGGAATAGCATTTAACGCATGAATTAATTTTACATCCGCGATATTTCTTTGTTGCAAATTATTGCTTTTATATGCAACATCATGAGCATGACATGCCTTATCAATAGCATTTATCGGATACTCACCAGGCCGGGGCTGATTTTGATCATCAAGTCTGATATCTAATCTTGTTCCGGGACCACAGTAGCTATATCCTGGAAGGTGTTTTTCTCCGGGGTATTTTGCCCATGGGGTTCCGGGGAGTTTTCCAAGTTTTGCGGCAATATCACCACCGAGTTGCTTTTTTTTAAAAATCGAAATTTTTTTGTACCACATGTTACACACTTACCAGTAAGCGCTAGTCTATTGTTTTTAGTTGTAATGGTTGTCTGATCGGTTGTATCAGTACGCTGTTTACACTTAACACAATATAGATCCATAATTTATATAAAGAGTTATGAATATAATTGATTTTTCAGCGACTAAAAGAAGAGAACCGGTAAAACACCACGCAGCACTTCCGAATTCTGTCCGTGCCATTATAATCGGACCATCTGGATCAGGCAAAACACAATTGCTGCTTAATTTGATAGTGCGATTTATGAAATGGGATAAATTATATTTAGTTGCCCCATCCGTAGATGATCAACGGTGCTATGAAGTGCTAAAAGATTTTAATGAAAATGCATCAGAACTTAAAGGTGAAAGTGTAATCGACTTTATTACTGATATTAATGATGCACCATGCGTAGATGACCTCGATGGAGACATAAACAATCTTGTAGTGTACGATGATGTAATGTTAGATAATCAAAAGAACCCTGCTAGAGTATTTTCCCGAGGTAGGCATAAAAACACTGACGTGATATATGTCACTCAACGATATACTCAAATTCCAAAAGTGATTCGCGATAACTGTAATATTCTTGCTGTATTCAATGGCGTTGATACACATACGCTACGAAATATTTGGCAAACATGGTGTTCCGATATGGACTTCAATGGATTTAAAAATTACTTTAGTCATGCTCAGTCTGTCCCATATGGATTTATAACAATAAATTTACACGACCCTCGGTCACGATATCGTATTGGACTTGATCAAATATTTGGTTAAATAATTTGTATTAATCAGCAGCAGGGAGGGTGAAATGACAACATATTTGCGACCGTAGATGGCAGCAATTTGAGGGTGGTTATGACAATGTATTTGCGACAAAATCGCTAAGGCTCCATTTGTAAAATGGGGCCTTTAATTTTTTTTTGGTTAAAATATGAGATTTCGTAGGAAGGTTCCATTTGGCATTCTGAGGCTTTAATCGATTTTGTCGCAAAAATTTGTAGGGTTCACCCTCCCTGCTGCTACGGTTGTTAAGTCAAACATTGTGAGCATTCTCAGCTTTGATCACTTTTGTGTCGTCAAACGTGCCTGCCGTGTTATGTTTCTATACTGCACAAGCATCCAGATATCTTGACTTGGCTTCTTCTCCGAACGTCCAGAGGTTTTCGAGGTTCGCTCGGTAATGCGTTTTGCAGTATGATACAATTTTTGAACTCCCCTGTAACCTGTAGGATGGGCAGGATCGTACTAATTTATCTTAAATAAGTCACCATCTGTTCACTGATGCTGCCCTTTGTTTCTAAACGGCTTGTTTTGTCCGACGTTCCACATGAGTAGACGTTGTGGGTAATGCTGGTGGTGGTGGCAATGGGATCACTTTACTAATTGTTTTCTTTTGTCGTTTCTAGTTTACATTATTTCTGTTTCACTTCCGGCGAAGGTGGAGAGAATATTATCTTTATTATGCCAAGCTTTGAGTTTTTCTAGTTGGGGTGTGGGGGAAGAAGTCAACAAGGATCCTGAAATCTTACTAGGGATAGGATCAAATGGCATTTGAAAGACGTCTCGTGTGTCTTCCTTCTCTGAATTCTGTGTGGTTGCGTCTGAATTTGGTCAGTGAGGACGGTGGTGGCGATTGGCTTTTCATCAGTATTGTTGTTTGGACGAAAGCTTGCTGGTCAAAGAGTTGCAGACGTTGCAAAACTTGGACGTACCTAAGCGATTTTTTCGGTTCTGACAAATCAACGTGATCTATCATCTTGTTGTAGCTATGACGTATTGTCTTGGTTAGATGAGGATTGGGAGGCAAATGCATTGTGTTGTCAACGATGAAATTCATCCATCGTTTGTAGTACACTGAAGTCAGCATTCATCCTTCCAATAGATTTCAAAGTACGCGTATGAGGTCTTTCAACAAAAAAGCTTTTTTATTTGTTTTATCAATCGTTTGGTTAAACACTTTCGAGAAATCCTCCCAGCATATCGCCAAACGTCCTATTACTGCGGGCAGAAAACATTCTCCGCATTTCACCAACATCCTTTTTGTTTGACGGTTGCACATTTTCTTTTGGTGTATTTGGCAAAACAACGTGCCGATGCTTGGCAAAAACGTTCTTTCTGGTGTTTAAACAAAGCTAGAATTCCTTTCAAGACATTTAGGCAACCTCCGCGAACGGTATCGATGATATCTTTAGGTACTGTTTGAATGAGTTATCTCTTTGTATGGTTGAAAAGGATTTGGTCAGGACCGACAATATGATCCAATGCATAGCTAAAAGAGGAGGCAGTCCATTTCTGTTTCCACTTTTTAATGAGAAAAGATAGCTTCTGACATATTTTAAAGTTCAGGAGCAAACAGGCACTGATGCATCGTCTGTTACCGGTCATGTTTCTACTTGAATACGTCCCCACCAATTGTCGGTTGGTTGTATAATCTTCATGACGAGCATGACTAGACACTGTCGAGTTTTCAAGAAACTAAATATCTTGCTTGAATACATCCAGTAAAATGTAACATGCCCGATGTTTCTCGGACATTGATTTTGAATGAGGCTACAATTTTAGCGGCTGCCACTGCGGATAAGGAAAAGGAGAAGGTCGTTTCAGTCGAGAGAGAAGTTAGTTTAGGAACGGATTTTCATGTTTTCATCGAATTGTGAAAGATACGGATCAAATCGGGTTTGGTTGGCGTCACTAGCAACGGTAAAGTGAAAAATGATGATGATGCTGCTGATGATGATACTGGAGATACGGTCACCATAGATCGTGCTTCTGGAAAGTATGGTTAAGTCCAGGCAGATCTTCATCTCTTTGGGGTAAAAGTTGATTTCTTGAGACCGTTCTTGGGATTTGTCGTTTTCTGTGGTATAACCTGGTCTTGGCACTATTGCTTTTTTCTTATTGGAACGTCTTTGTTTGGGGGAGGATTTTTATGGTGCGGTGGCTGCACGGGCTTTGTACCACACTTTATGAGGGAGCAAATGATTACACTTCCAAGAGAACTGCTATCTCCAGGTTTCAAAATTATTTGCTTTTTGGTTTGAGTATCGATTCCAGGGTCTGCCAGTTGCAACAAGGCTGCTTTACGTTTGTTGCTGTTGTGCTTAACGCCATTTTCAGCACACGATAGGCTATTCATGGCGGCCAGTATTAATGGTGGAGGAAGAATTCGGGAAATCCACGGAAAGAACCACCTACCCAATAGAAGCTACTGGCAAGCTTTCTCACATATCCACATTCGCTGAATCCTAGACTCGAACCCACGCAGACAGTGGTGAGATGGCAGTGATCCGTAACGGACATCGTTTTAGATCACTCGGCCACTCGGTGCCCCGCTTTACGTTTGTCACAAAAGCGTTTGATTTCTTGAAGGATGCGAATGATGCCTTAAAGTAATTGACATGCTGCCAGCTTAAAATATCGTAATACTTTTTAAGGATTCTAAAGCACTAAAACTTATGTGTAGACTTTTTCGCCACTGATGGAGTACAAGGCACGAATCAATTTGACTTGAACATGAGATTTAAAGGATGTCATTTTGACGATCTGTGAGACAGAACAAAAGTGTCGGTAGTTTTATGTTTTATTTTCACAGATGGGTACGAAATCTCAAAAAATCAGGTCTTGTGTGTTTTAAATCGACTAGTAAATAAACGTGAGGTGTTTGAGTGGAATTGTCGTATGCGTTAGTCAGCCAAGAATTTCCTAACTGTTTATATAACACTTGCTCCTGTGATTTATATGTTGGACGTTTAATCACAACCATGTAATAAGCATTGAGACTGATGGTACTATGTGCTTTACTTTGTATAAACAGGTTTTGGATGATGTAAGTTACACTCTCTGTAACTGTACATGATGCTTTGGGATCGACGATAAATTATATATCTCTCGCGCTCATCAAACATTTGACATCTTCGAATATGCCGGAAAAACTCGGTCCAGCAATTACCATAATAAAGAGATGGTGCAGATATCGATCCTCTCAACTGGAACGATCTAACGTTTCGTCGATGACTTTGAAAGTCAGGATATAGGTGGAAGAGGAAGATGGAGCTATATAAATGGTGTTCAAAGTTTCAGACTCGAAATACAAAAATGCATAACAGGCAAACAATTATGTACATGATTAACGAGGCAAGCAAAACGATAAACATCTATACAAATAAGTCACTGTATAAAATTATTTTACGAAGGTGTGGTGCCCAATGACTCTGTAATGCTTTTGGAATTTCTACACTATGCACAGTCTGAGATGTTTCCTGCAGTAATGGCTTTTTTTACAGGGACCTAATTCTATTTAAACGAATACTGAGATATCATTGACATGCTGCACGCGCACCGATAAAACGTTGTATTTCATAATCTGAAGATGCGTAGTACATGATACAAAACATGTTCAGATAAGATCTTGACCTCAGTCAATCATTTACGTCATTTGCTTATCAAACGCAGCTATCTAAACAACTCTTGTGAAAGCCTAGAATCATTTACATTCTAAACAAAGAAACTCTTACAAATAATCATCATCACAATGATACAAAAATAAATAAATAAATAAAACAATTCAAATGTCACACACAAGTTATTAAATACAGGGTCGTAACAGGATGCCCTCTTCCCACGCTTGATGAACCACGCAAAAATTAGGAATATGAATACAGTTATGTTGTATGCATTAGAAATCGAAAGAGATTCCCATTCTTACTACTCCTGTTTATATTGATAATTTGGAATGTAGTATTCATGTCCAAATCCAAGCCTTGACAACAAAACAGCATAGTTTCTGTTCTGGACAAACGATGTCCTTGGCATTATTGGTAAGAATGACTTTCTCCTTCCTTTTCTCAAGTCGAGGATTTTACATAGAGTCTGAAAGAAGAATTGAAGAAATGTTCACGAAAGCATGGAAAAGCAGAATAAGCTTTTGACATTCAATAGCAAGAACGAGAAGGAGAGGAAAAAAGAAAGCGAGAGGATGAAGTAGAAGATTTGAGAAAGTGTCATGGAGAGAAGAAAACGGACGGTGAACTTCAATCGGTCATGGTGCTACTGGAAATTTTCCTCCAGTCATCACTACTCCTACAATAAATACCCATTTGATGCATCAGCTGCAGCAGCCATCACTATCATAATTATGCCCCCATGTAACACTAAAACCATAATAATCATGCCCTACATGATATGCTAAACCCTTAATAATTATACCATACATGGTATATTTAAACCTTAATAATCATGTCATACATGTTATACTAAACCCATAAAAATAATGCCCTACATGTTATACTAAAACCTTAATAGTCATGCATTTCATGCATAATAAACCCTTAATAATCATGCCAGACATGGTATACTAAACCCTTTAATAATCATGCCCTACATATTTTACTAAACCCTTAATAATCATGCAAGACATGGTATACTAAACCCTTAATAATCATGCCCTACATATTTTACTAAACCCGTTATAATCATGCAATACATGGTATACTAAATCCTTAATAATCATGCCCTACATATTTTACTAAACCCGCTATAATCATTCAATACATGGTATACTAAACCCTTAATAATCATGCCCTACATATTTTACTAAACCCGTTATAATCATGCAATACATGGTATACTAAACCCTTAATAATCATGCCCTACATATTTTACTAAACCCGTTATAATCATTCAATACATGGTATACTAAACCCTTAATAATCATGCCCTACATATATTACTAAACCCGTTATAATCATTCAATACATGGTATACTAAACCCTTAATAATCATGCCCTACATATTTTACTAAACCCGCTATAATCATTCAATACATGGTATACTAAACCCTTAATAATCATGCCCTACATATTTTACTAAACCCGTTATAATCATGCAATACATGGTATACTAAACCCATAATAATCATGCCCTACATATTTTACTAAACCCGTTATAATCATTCAATACATGGTATACTAAACCCTTAATAATCATGCCCTACATATTTTACTAAACCCGTTATAATCATGCAATACATGGTATACTAAACCCTTAATAATAATGCCCTACATATTTTACTAAACCCGTTATAATCATGCAATACATGGTATACTAAACCCTTAATAATCATGCCCTACATATTTTACTAAACCCGTTATAATCATGCAATACATGGTATACTAAACCCTTAATAATCATGCCCTACATATTTTACTAAACCCGTTATAATCATTCAATACATGGTATACTAAACCCTTAATAATCATGCCCTACATATTTTACTAAACCCGTTATAATCATTCAATACATGGTATACTAAACCCTTAATAATCATGCCCTACATATTTTACTAAACCCGTTATAATCATTCAATACATTGTATACTAAACCCTTAATAATCATGCCCTACATATTTTACTAAACCCGTTATAATCATGCAATACATGGTATACTAAACCCTTAATAATCATGCCCTACATATTTTACTAAACCCGTTATAATCATGCCCTACATCAATTAATAATTATGACCTACCTGAAATACTAGACCCTTAATAATCATACCGTACATGGTATACTAAAACCTTAATAATCATGCACTTTGTGCACACTAAGCCCTAGATAATTATGCCCAATATGGTATATTATATCCTTAATAATCATGCCCTAAATGGTATAATAAATCCTTAATAATCAAGACCTACATTTTATAGTAAACCCTTAATAATCATGTCCTACATGTTATACTAAAACCTTAATAATCATGCCCTACATGGTATACTAAAACCCTAATTACCATGGCCTACATGTTATACTAAAACCTTAATAATCATGCATTTTATGCATTCTGAACCCTTGATAATCATGCGCTACATGTTTTACTGAACCTTTAATAATCATGCCGTACATGGTATTATAAACCCTGAATAATCATGCCACATGTTATACTAAATCCATAATAATCATGCACTACATGTTATACTAAACACTTAATAAGCATGCCCTACATGTTATATTAAAACCTTAATAATCATGCCCTACATGTTATACTAAATCCTTAATAATCATGCCCTACATTGTATACTGAAACCTTAATAATTATGTCTTACATGTTATACTAAAACCTTAATTATCATGCCCTACATGGTATACCGAAACCTTAATAATCATGCCCTACATGGTATACTAAAACCCTAATAACCATGGCCTATATGGTATACTAAAACATTAAGAATCATGCACTTTATGCATTCTAAACCCTTGATAATCATGCCCTACATGTTATACTGAACCTTTAATAATAATGCCCTACATGTTATACTAAGCCCTTAATAATCATGCCCTACATGTTATACTAAACCCCTAATAATCATGGCCTACATGTTATACTAGACTCTTAATACTTGTGCCCTACATGGTATGTTTAAACCTAAATAATTATGCCCTACATTGTATACTTAAACATATAAAATCGTGCCCTAGGTGGAATACTAAACCCTTAAAAATAGTGCACTTTTTTTAAAGGTATAACGTTTATAATTATGAATTACTTCGTATAGTGAAACCTGAAAATGTTATGCCTTATATCAAATTGTAAAGCATCGTGCCTTTTATTTAGAGTTAAATTGTAGACAATATGCCCTATACAGAATAGTAAACCTTGATAACTGTATCGTGCATCACAATTAGACGTTAATGATCATGCTTAATATCAAATAAAAAACCCTTAATAATCATGACCTAAATAAATTAGGAAAACCTTACAAATCATACCTTTCATCAAACAGTAAACCCTTAATAATCAATCTGAACATTTGTTCAACATATCGGAACAACAAGACATAACATGCTTGATAATTTACCATTTCACCAATATAATAAACATTTTTTTTATAAAAGAAACCGTAATAATCATCACCTGTATCAAATTGTAAATCCCTGATATTAAGTCTCTACGTTTATTGTACTGGGTAAATATTGAATCTAAAGGTCTTAACATGTTTTATAATTATCCATGTCAAATATGACTGAAATAAATGAATGCTTGACGTCTTGTTCCTATGCCTAAGGATTCAATGTGGTGATTTGCCATTCCCTTGAACTGATGAAATTGCTTTATTTTTGGTAAACCCAGTTAATGCATTATATAACAAAAAGTGCACTTGTCTTTCCTAAATTATTCGTAGATTCTAAAACCAATAAATACATTCAGTGCATGTTTATTTAATTTTATGCTCAAGATAGGTTTGATCATTTTCAAGGTGTCTGGATCTAATGTATTCCAAGCAATGCTGCTCTCATTCATAAACAGTCTAAACCTCACACCCATTTAAAAGTAATACGGGGTACGGGTGTGTAGCAAAGTTTCATAACATCCGCACGGTAGATTGTAATACAACATATATGACCTTTCACGATATCATCCCAACATGTTGTATTATTATATGATCATCGTTTTTTCGTTAACTTTACATTGTCAGAATCGTGCAATATTCCCCGATATTAAACACCTTCATACTGCATCCCACGCCCAACAGAACTATTTTCTAACGTAAACAATTTTTCATGGATGAACTAAAGTCTATATTTCATGGACGGCCACATTCCATCAAATGTTTCATAGATTGACACATACAAACTGCTTTCGCACATTCCGCGTTTACTTTTTTGATACAATGTTTCAGATTTAGCTAGATATAGACGCTATACAGGGTCCTCACAATAAAACGCACGTTCTACACATCAATTGTCTTCTTTAGCGGTTAATAAAAATGGCCACAAATATACTTACAATGTTACACCCTGGATTTCCTCAAAATTATACTTTCGTAGGTCTATAAATCTGAATTAGATGAGACACGTCATGGGTTCTCAAGGTTGATTACACATTTTTAATTTGTTCTGTAATTTCGAGTATATTCCAAGTGTAGCTACATCCTCCTTACTGCAATCAAAATGAAATAAACATTAAATTCAATTCTTTTCGGTAATTGACATGGAAAGGCTTCATAATTTTCCCAAATTATTATCTGAATCATTCAATGACAGAAACGAAACACGCATGCCGATGTCAACACAATTCAAAACAATTAAATTGGCAGACGCTACTGGAATCCGACACATGTCACTTCTTGTAGATAAGTCCAGACCTTAATCAAAAGACTGCGTTGAATCGACAAAAATACCAAAACGTATTCTTTCCAGCTCAAATGGAAAAATTGTCGCAATGTTTATTCATTAACAATATTACTCCAAATTTCAATTTTAAGTAGAGCAAACACCATTTTCTGTCGAAACTTACGTCTAGCACGCGATCAACTTCATATGTATCTGGGCGGAGTTATGCGCTTATTAATGTTGTGTAATGATCCATCAACGCTTATTATTTAGTTTGGAATACGGCATACATTTAGTTACTTTGTTTATTGCAGTGTATTTTTGTTTATATATTTAAACCTTGGGAAGAATAAGAAATGAGCATATAATAAAAAGGTTACTGTATTTGCAAGGGAAAATATGAACTCGTTTTGACGGAAGGATATCCTGCAATCCCAAGGTCGTGGAGTATATCGATCCGAAAAGCTCGTTCATATTTTCCCATAAAAATAAAGTAACTTATAAATATAGCATCACGAACATTTCACACACCGTTTCATAATAATCACTCATTAGGTTGTAAAACAGAATATATATATATATATATATATATATATATATATATATATATATATATATATATATATATATATATATATATATATATATATATATATATATATATATACACACATACATATATATACACACATACGTATATATATATATGTATGTATGTATATATATGTATGTGTATATATATATATATATATATATATATATATATATATATATATATATATATTGATTTATAGGATTAACATATATATATATATATATATATATATATATATATATATATATATATATATATATATATATATATATATATATATATATATATATATATATATATATATATATATATCTGTTTGAACAACCTGATATGCATAATTCACAACGAGATTTTTATATACAACATTACGCCAAACATATATTGAAGATATTATTTTTAGATCATGGCTTGTGCCAACTAGTGTGAAGAGACTTCAATTAAATCGCAGAAGTAACCAAAGTTTTTACATTTTAGGATTCCTGCTTTCAATCAACTTCTTTATATCGTTGATGACGCCATTAGAAACCATTGCCATCATCCATGTTTAGGGTCTAAAATATCGATGACGTAATATACCTATCTGAAGTCATCTTTTAATTTTTTGTCTCACAACTATGTTCAAATTGCTCAGTACCTTCAGCGTCCTTCGACATTGTGTTGCTCTAGTCTGGCAATGCAAAGTTTCTGGTAAACAAATATCACCTAAGCTACTGGGGTGTAAACTACTGTTTACTACTGAGCAGACTATTGACTATTATCAGACTCGTTTAAGTAACTTAAATAGTGACAGATTACTCGAATACAATAATGTAATTGACCTCACAACAAGTGCAAAATATGTATGGATCAGACAGCATTTGTCGGTAGACGTACGCCTAGAGATAGGTAAAGGCCCAGTAACCAAACAACACTTAGAGTGTTTATGTGTTTATGATTTTAAAGTAGCTTTTAACAATTTTTCAGTCATATCACTACGATGTCTGCAGTGTGGCAGTTTATAGTAATGTCTAGCACTGGGGCATCATGCCGCAGACATGTAGCATGATGTCCCACCCAGTCGCGCTATCCTGACACCAGGCCGACCAGTCCTAACACTAACCTCTTAATGCTGAGCGTCAAGCGAGGCAGCTGTTAGTACCATTTTTGTAAGTCTTTGGTATGACTCGACCGGGGATCGAACCCACGACCTCCCTCATCCGAGGCGGACGCTCTAACCACTAGGCCACCGGAGCGGTTTACAACACTTAGAAAACTACATTACGGGAAGTAATGGGGAATTTTAAACGTATTTTTGTCGATGGAGATTTCGTTTGTAACTGTATAATTATTTTATCCTGAATTTTGTTTAACTGTCTTCAACAGGGCAGGCAGAGTCATTACTCTATCGACTAGAGATGATATTTGAGTGAGTATGTATTTATACAGATGTGTCAAGACAATCGTTTCATCCTACAATTGAGAGACACAGATAGACTGATACATTAAATATCATCAAGTATTAATCGGGATCGTCAGCAAATATTACGCTTATTTTGGCATATTTTATAATCCTCATTTATATTCCATTGAGATCCGTAAGAGAGTTGTGGGCTGCATATAATATTTTAAATAGACTGTACCTCACAAATCATGAACTTTATCATTAGTAAAACCTTATATATCTTACCCTTCATGAAAAGTAAAACCTTAATAATCAGTCTGTACGTTTACTTAAAGTATTGGTTCCACGGGACATTCTTTATAATCAACCATTTTACAGATTAATCAACCTTTCTAAAACAGAATATCTTAATAACCATGACCTGTATCAAATAGTTGTTGTTGTTATAGGGTTTAACGCCATTTTTGCAGCACAAGATAGGTTATGCATGGAGACCAGTATTAAAGGTGAAGGAAGAACCCTGGAAAACCCCTGGAAGAACCACAGATCCACGATAAGCTACTGACAGGCTTTCTCACTTACCCACGTTAGCAGAGTCTGGACTCGAACTCACGCTGACAGAGGTGAGATGGCTGTGATCCGTAACGGTCAGCGCTTTAGACGACTCAGCCTCTGGTTCCCCTGTATCAAACAGTAAAACCATAATAATCAATCCCTACGTTTGTATTAGTGGTTAAATATTGGAGTTTCAAGACCTAACATGCTTTATTATTCACATGTGCCTAAAATTAATGAATGCCTTAACTCAATGCATAAGGGTTGTATATGACCATCCACAGTTGGCATTCCTTCGAAGTGCTGAAATTATTTCATTATTTGGTATACGCAGTCAATTTATTGTATAATAGAAAGTGCTTATGTGTTCCTAATCAATAGTATAATCTATCAACCATAAAAACGATCTACACAAACGTATTTCATTTCATGATGAAGTGCAATGTTATCATTTTTCAAAGCATCAGAACCCAATATATTCTAAGCAATGCTATTTTCATTCATAAACTATCCAAACATTGAAAGGTAATAAAGTGTATTGCACCTTTTCACAATATTCAGACAGTTGGTTTTAACACATTGTATAGACCTTTCACAATATCCATAAATTACGTTGTAATATGACGTATAGAACCTTTTACAAAATCCATGAATTACGTTGCAATATGGTAAATAGGATCTTTCACAATATCCATAAATTACGTTGTAATATGGTATATAGGACCTTTCACAATATCATTAAAATGCGTTGTAATATGGTGTATAGAACCTTTCACAATATCCATAAATTACGTTGTAATATGGCGTATAGAACCTTTGACAAAATCCATAAATTACGTTGTAATATGGTAAATAGGACTTTTCACAATATCCATAAATTGCGTTGTAATATTACATATAGGACCTTTCACAATATCCATAAATTACGTTGTAATATGGTAAATAGGACCTTTCACAATATCCATAAATTGCGTTGTAATATGGTGTATAGAACATTTCACAATATCCATAAATTACGTTGTAATATGATGTATAGAACCATTTACAATATCCATAAATTACATTGTAATATGGTAAATAGGACCTTTCACAATATCCATAAATTACGTTGTAATATGGGAAATAGGACCTTCCACAATATCCATAAATTGCGTTGTAATATCGTGTATAGAACCTTTCACAATATATATAAATTACGTTGTAATATGGTGTACAGAACCTTTCACAACATCCATAAATTACGTTGTAATATGGTAAATAAGACCTTTCACAATATCCATAAATTACATTGTAATGTTACATATAGGACCTTTCACAATATCCATAAATTACGTTGTTATATGGTGTATAGAACCTTTCAAAATATCCATACATTATGTTGTAATATGGTAAATAGGACCTTTCACAATATCCATAATTTACGTTGTAATATTACATATAGGACCTTTCACAATATCCATAAATTACGTTGTAATATTACATATAGGACCTTTCACAATATCCAAAAATTACGTTGTAATATTACATATAGGACCTTTCACAATATCCACAAATTACTTTGTAATATGATAAATAAGACCAGTCACTATATGCATAAATTACGTTGTAATATGGTGAATAGAACCTTTCACAATATCCATAAATTACCTTGTAATATGGTAAATAGGACCTTTTACAATATTCATTAATTACGTTGTAATATGTTAAATAGGACCTTTCACAATATCCATATATAGATTATGAAACGGTCTGTAGTATATCTTCATAACATACAAGCCTTAAGTTCTAATACAGTGGTTATATACATATTATTGTAAAGGACTGTCATGGCGACTATTTCTTATATATATATATATATATATATATATATATATATATATATATATATATATATATATATATATATATATATATATATATATATTTATATATATAAAGAATACCAATCATATGGCGAATAACAACCCTTTGAAGCGCGCTGGATCCACCAAGGGATCACGTATGTCAGAGTTTGATTAAAATAGATGCAATAAACTGACGACGAACAGTGCGAAACTAGTAACTAACTAGCCTGAGCGCTTTCGACTCTTAATGAGTGTTTTTCAAAGGCAAATACAAAACATATATAAGACAAACAAATAAACATTAAAACGTTGTTTGCAAACCTCTACATGGCTGTCTCCACCTGGGTTAATACTATAAATACAACCGCAACAAGTTAATACAAGCTGGTTGTATTTATAGTTTTAACCCAGGTGGTGAGAGCCATGTAGAGGTTTACAAACAACGTTTTAGTGTTTATTTGTTTGTCTTATATATGTTTTGTATTTGCCTTTGAAAAACTCTCATTAAGAGTCGAAAGCGCTCAGGCTAGTTAGCTACTAGTTTCGCACTGTTCGTCGTCAGTTTATTGCACACACACACACACACACACACACACACACACACATATATATATATATATATATATATATATATATATATATATATATATATATATATATATATATATATATATACACGATTTAAAAGATTGCAATTAAAACAGGTTCTGATGTGTACAATACACGAAGACAATTTTATGTACAGCATGATGCTGAAAATTTAATGAAAGTATTTTTGTAGACCATGATCATTGGCAGCCAGGAATACCACACAATCCTAACACATGACTATTTTTTAATTTTGAGATTTATGAATTTTGTTTCTGACAACTACCTTCAAATTACTCAGCCTTTAGAAAATATCTTGTAAACAAATAATACCTAATCTACTAAGCATTAGACTACTGTGTATTATGAAGTATGGTTAAGTAATTAAAATATTGGCAGATTACGAGATATACAATAATATAACTGACCTCGTGACAGGGGCCAAATATGAATGAAACATATAGCATTTGTCAGTAGAAATAAATAAAGGCAGAGTAACGATGGGTTTACAGTACGGTTAAATAAATATCACGCCGCGTATTGCATGACATCAGGATACCAAACCAAACAACACTTAGAACACGACTACTGAAACTTTTTCATTGTTTGGTATACGCAGTGAATTCAGTACACCAGAGAAAATGCATGTCTTTCATTAATACTATCTAGACATATATATTTCATTTCATGCTCAAATTCAGTTTGTAGATATTCACATGTTATCTGACATTCTTGAAAGGAGACAATATACATCTTACAAAAGCTCGTTATGCAATGATCCATAAGTACAAGATGATCATCGCCATTTTTGCTGACATAAGTTGTGCATCATGGAGAGTTCCATATTTTTAAATTGCCAGAACTCTCCAGAATATTATTGAGATCTTGTAAAATGCCCTACTCTATTATCTTAATTATCTTTGAATCTATCTTTTTCCACTGTTGCATTGAAATATCCATTGGGATATATATTTCCCAGCTATGTGTTTTGATTATTCAGATTTAAATTAACCTCTATTTTCTGCCAAATGTATGCAATCAAATATGCTATTACATATAAACAAACAAGACCGTTCTTTCCGTATATCTTTCAATTTCAATTGTGTATCAACAATTCTGCTACTAAAAACTTTATCTAAGAAATTAACGTATTTTATGATAATTTCTTAACATAAAGAACTTTCTATGAATTTTTATTAATAAGTGTCTGGTCATTGTGATAGGAATAATTGTATTGTTTGTATGACTTGACCCGAATTACCGATTTAATGCTTAGAAAAACATTTTAATAAATTATGCGAGTGTGATGCAAAAAGACTTCATCAAGTGCAAAATAGGAACCGATGAATTGTTGGTCGGTAGTTGGTAAAAAGTGTTGTTTCTCTGGCATTAGCACATTCAAAAACCATTCATTTAACAACGACGGTTGTCTAGAGAATTTATGAAACAGGGGAAGCATAAACATCAAGCCAGATTCAAGACATCTTTTATTCGCTAACTAGAAAGGAGTTGTTTGACTACGAGCGAGTTACAGTGAGGTGTTGTTTGACTTCTTGCGAGTTACAGTGAGGTGTTGTTTGACTCCTTGTGTGTTACAATGCAGTGCTGTTCGAGAAATTGCGTGTTACATTGAAGTGGCATTATTATACAATATGCTAATGACAGCTTAAGAAATAAGTCTGGAGAGAATAATCCTTAAGAATAACGGCTTTATCGCTTCTTTCACGAATCCTGAACCTTGGTTCCCCACCCCCTCCGATCATGATTGTTATCTAGCTCTTGCATGGACTGACCACAATATGACCTCTCTACATACCCTACGGTCGTATTAGATACCGATTTATATATATATATATATATATATATATATATATATATATATATATATATATATATATATATAGAGAGAGAGAGAGAGAGAGAGAGAGAGAGAGAGAGAGAGAGAGAGAGAGAGAGAGAATTCTTGAAAAGTAGACAGTGACAACCCTTTGGAATACACACAGATGTTGATGTTAAGAACCCTAATATGCAGGCAACAGCACAACGAGTTTTACAGGCGTTGTACAAAGACCGAGCTTGCTCACATTTCACTCTTCTAGATGTTAAAATGGCCAAACACAAGGTGAGGTTCTATCCCTTTTTTCAACCTGATCTGTACTGATATACCTTGATACCATTCTGCTTACAATTCTACCCTGCCACCTACCTACCTACGTAATAAGGGTCATGAAAAGCTTGATACAAGAAAAGGTGCAATCACGTATATTATATAAATGCAGAGAAACTAGGTATCGGGTTAATAAAGCATAAATTGTATTTTAATAATTTTGCATGAACAATTCCAGATCTATGAACATCAACTCAAATAAAAGAGGCACATATCCTGGGTGGATAATGATTTCCCACTGAAATCAATGAGAAGTGTCCATTATTATTCGTCATTAAGTTAATTGATCAGAAAAGGATGTACATATCATGCAATAAAACCTCTATAATCATGAGTTTAAATAAAACATTCAAAATAAGTCAAATATAAAATGTAGGTTAATATGATCGTCTTTTTTGCAACTTTTCAGTACTTCTACAAAACCTAAATTGGTTTCTTCCTCAAGGCACCAGTTACGGATAATGAGATTGAAAACAAATTGTCAAATTCGTGTTCTAGTACAGGTGCATCTCGCCGCTCACAAGAATGACCTTTATGAACTTCTATGATTTATTCCATACCAACAAAGTATACATAGGTCATATATTATTCAGATACATTAAAGCACGTTCTTATTCATAATGTATTGTTTTCAATCTCATTATCCGTATCTGGTACCTTGAGGTAGAAACCAATGTAGGTTTTGTGCAGCACGATTTTTATATATAGTAACGTATTTTTAGACGAAATTCCGCTGTGCATATATCTCCAAGTCTGATCAATAACATTTGCGCTTTTTTATTTGCAGCTAGGTGGTGCAGGAGTTACGTACTTTCTGAAGCTGAGGTTTAAAACAGCTGATGTAGGTAGTTTCTTCCACATGTGTAAATCATTATGATAATTCAATTGTACAGTGCATTGGGTCCGTGTAAGACAGTATGTAACCTGTTGCATATCTAGAACTGGTCTACATGAAGCCCTAGATATAAATCTAACTCTAATACTACAAGTGTACATGTAACATGCCATTTAAAGTGTTACTACAAAACAATTTGTAATACCTGTACTACTTGTATTTCAAATTAGATACCCCATGGCGCAATAATCCATATATCTAAACATCTGTGTGCTTTTGATTCTATAGATCAATCGTGAATTTCCACTCATCAATCATTAGTGAAGTATAAAACTACGATGCAAAGCGTCACCAATGCCTGTTTTCTAAATAAATGCAATTTGGCCCACAATTTCATCGAAATCCTGTATGCATTCCCTTCCCCCTCCCTTGTCATGCATAAGAGACAGAATAGGCCGACTTCTGGAGTGAGAGATAAAAACAATTTGAGCTAGATGAAAAGTTTCAAACTTAGCTTAACACCATGCAACATACGAGAATAAGATTCGGCTTATCGATATATGTACACTTTCTTTAGGATTTATTTACAGTGTACATACAACCACTGAGACATAATTGTCGATAACTATACGGTAATTTATTGTTTACAAGGCACACACACTCTAATGCATTTAATGTGTTGTTGTTGTTTCTTAAATTTAATAACTAAAACTCGATTATTATCAATTATACAAATGACCAAAGGCAGCCCACTCATCGTCCAAAAGATGAGCATAGATATTAACAGTAACAAAAATACCTTTATAGTAACTATCCCATAAGTACTAAAACATCCTGAACCCATCTCTCTCTCTCTCTCTCTCTCTCTCTCTCTCTCTCTCTCTCTCTCTCTCTCTCTCTCTCTCTCTCTCTCTCTCTCTCTCTCTCTCGATCAATTTTTAGCTTTTTTTAAATCTTAATATATATATATATATATTAAGATATATATATATGAGAGTTTTTTACTAGGTCGTCATGCGAGTTTGTCTGCTACGTACAAGCTTATATAACACCGACTCAATGCCCTCACTTTTTGATGATGCGTGCTTAGTTGTGATGGTATATGGGTTGGTAGGTGCAGGCAAAGCGATGGGTGCCATTTACTCGTGGACCTGGGTTCGAAATTTGGTAGAGTACGAATTTAATTTCCATATATGTGAGTTTTCCGTGGAAGATGTCAGTTGTTTACAATACTGATAATTGGTAATATAATTAATACTGTGCAATCAAGAAAAGTCGTACCATGTGCATATCTTTTTATGTTGGTCGCTTCCTCGGCACGAGATAGAAAATAATTTTGTTTAATTTACTCTTGTCATCCACACAAACATACAAAACTAACACAAAATCTGCAACCTTGCCTTGAGTGCATTCTGCTTAAATTCCTTGCTAATTTCAGGGTAAACAGTAGACATGAAATGCTTGTTCAGTCAACTGTAATATACAGTCGATCAAGCACCAATGAATCCCTGGTCGGAAAAGTGGTCTCATAGCACTTGTACATATCATAATTTTTCAAAATAAAAGTGTTTTTTTTTTCCTCTAATTCGTTAAATTAAGTATGACATATAACTTTTGGTAGAATTATCTGAGACTGCCATATTAAGACATACTCATAACAATAGACAGGGGAATCCCATAATTGATTTACTTTTAAACACGACTCCATTTGTGTGTTAACAATTACTCATGGTCTAGTCTTTGAAATAATTAGATTTCAAAACTTTGGTTAGTGAAAGTTTTCAGATTATTGTGGAATAAAACAGAAAGGTCTATCGTTGTGAAATTTATAAAGACACTGATTAATGACATTTCCACAGCCATGTATACTTGAAGGTAAAAATGTTTCTTTATTGGGTTTTTCATTGAATTTAGCTTTCCCGTGATAGATACATCCTTACTTTATCTGTATGCTAAAATGAACGGATTTATCTTTTAAATTAAATATTACATATGTCATTACTTTGTTTTTAACATTTCTAGTATATTGATTAAAAATTTCGGATAGTATATTTTTTCCACTGAAGCACATATAATTCTGCACACATATATACCAACCCAAATTTGTAAGTCATAAATGGTGTGCATAAGATAGCTCATTTGTATTGACGCTTTTGACGTCTGTGTTTTCAATTTTTTTAGTGTATGTTTTCGTTTACGCGTCGGACATTCAATTCTCGTCGTCGCCTTCCCTGCTGCTCTGTGGGTGTGGCATAAGTAAATCAATATTATATCAATAATGGAATCACACACAGCTAAACTAACTCGACAATAATTAGAAGCAATTCAAAAATATCTCAAGCACACCAGGAGCCTCAGGTGTAATTTTCAGATGCTATAGAACAGTTATTTAAGCCAATTATCGAACCTACAAAGACAATTGTTACAGTAACCGAGGCAACACATAAACCACTTGAAACATTGCCTATTGATATTGCTGGCCGTCTTCAAGCAGCGTGACCACCACAAAGGCAACCTCCTCATCCACAACCTGAAAATGAGTCCAAACATCGACCTAAAGTTAGAATTAACATTATACATTTACGCCTGAGGGTATTGCCCCTATCAAAGACCTAGACAAAACAATTAATATTACCGTGCTTGGATATTATGATAGAGATAATAATGTAAATCTTGAATGTGTCTGAAATATGAGACTTGTCAGTTGGATGGGTGATGTATATCGCATCGCTAGTCATACTCTGCAAATCATATCTGAGAAAGAAAGTAATCAAATTACCATCTTTAAACAGGCAGTAGATCATCGCATTGAACAAGGAAAACAAGGAAGGAGACAAAAATAGATTAAATTGCAACTTGACGAAGTTAAATAATTAAGGAAACGAATCATGAGAGTCAGATGGACAGTTTGGTACATTAAATATCATCAGCAAATATTACACATTTGACCATATTTTATATACCACATTTCTATTACATTAATCAAGATCGGTAAATAAAAGTTATTCATTACATGGGTCAATTTACAATTAATGTACCAAAGTATACATAAACCGAAAACAAACTGTATATCATAAATGCACTGAGAGAACAGAGAGGTGTGCAGATTTTAACAGCCGGGATTCAAAAAGATCTCCTATATCAAACAGTAAACTTTTAATAATCATGCCCTGTAAAAAAAAGTAAAACCTTAATTCTCATGCCCTGTATCGAATTTTAACACTTTTAAATCGCGCCCTATATTAAAGATAAAACGATAATAATTTTGCCCTAAGTCGAATATTAAAGCCTTAATAATTTTGCCCTATATCCAATTTTAAAAATTTAATAATCATACCTACATGTTATACTAAATCCTTAATACTCATGCCCTATACGGCATACTAAATCCTTAATAATGATCCCCTACATGTATACTAAAACCTTAATAATTATACCCCCATGTATTACTAAAACCTTAGTAATAGTAGTAGAAGAAAGTCAGGCTTTTGGTGTAAGACCCCTCTTCTACCCTCCTAACAAATACAGATTAACCCCCCCCCTCAAATCCCACCAAATGATTTACACACACAAAACCAAAACAAGGGTTCTAGCGCAAATATAATTCTATAAATTTAGGCAGCTGCCTTTGTTATGTGGAGATATGGTAAACTCAATCACGTGCTGCACTTTCAAGGAAGGAAGAAGGACGTATTATAATTGGCTAGATCAGGTAAGTATATTATTCTTTAAGTTTAGATAATGTTTCATACTTTTTTTGATAATCTTTTTCATACTTGCTGATCATCATTGGTAGAATATCCATTAAAATACTGTCAATAATGCGAAACTCACGTATCAATCATCCATATCATATCTTGCACCTTGTAAATAAAACCGTATCTGATCAAGTCATTTTTTTGTAAGTGATATTCGCTGTTTTGCAAGCATTTCGTTTGATTAAAAGTCGAGGTTCAATCTTTTTACACGCTGTTGTATGAGAAACACCTACACCAGATATGATTAGCAAAAACGGGTTTAATGCTGACCTGGGTTCGAAACTTGGTAGAGTACGAATTTAATTTCTCTATATGTGAGTTTTCCGTGGAAGATGTCAGTTGTTTACAATACTGATAACTGGTAATATAATTAATACTGTGTCATCAAGAAAAGTGGTACCATGTGCATATCTTTTTATGTTGGTCGCTTCCTCGGCACGAGATAGAAAATAATTTGTTTAATTTACTCTTGTAATCCACACAAACATACAAAACTAACACCAAATCTGCAACCTTGCCTTGAGTGCATTCTGCTTAAATTCCTTGCTAATTTCAGGGTAAACAGTAGACATGAAATGCTTGTTCAGTCAACTGTAATATACAGTCAATCAAGCGCCAATGAATCCCTGGTCGGAAAAGTGGTCTCATAGCACTTGTACATATCATAATTTTTCAAAATAAAAAAGTGTTGCTTTTTTCTAATTCGTTAAATTAAGTATGACATATAACTTTTGGTAGAATTATCTGAGACTGCCATATTAAGACAAACTCATAACAATAGACAGGGGAATCTCATAATTGATTTACTTTTAGACACGACTCCATTTGTGTGTTAACAATTACTCATGGTCTAGTCTTTAAAACTATTCCAGAGCTGGTCATTAACAATGGTAGATGTGATATTACTCAAAGTATTTTGTTATAGTATTTGTAACATTTTTTTTTTACACTCCAAAGATTTTTTTGATAATATTTGTAGTATTGTATTTATGCGTCCACATCTTGTCTTGGTATATCTTTTGAAATATGATTGAAATCAATTATACTTGTTTCATTAAAATATTTTATTTATATAATCCTCAGGTTTGATTAAGTAACTAATTGAGTTAAAAATTCCAAATACCACCATTAATTGGCTTGAGACAAACTTCTACTCGATGGTTCCAGCGTAAACGTTCCTTCAGAATCTTTATCTAACAACACAGATACAGTTTTAGAAAAATCGCCAGTTGATGGAGATGTTGTGGATATTTTAAAATTTGCAACACTAAGTACGGACATCCGATATATAACAGTGATCTTTGTGGTGTGTTTGATAGTATTATTTTCTGGTGTCCATATTTTTGAACCGGATGTAACAGTATACGCAATATTTTTAATCGTTTTGTGAGGAATTTTAAAAAGATTTATTTTCTCAAAAATATCAGGAATTCCACTGATAATAGCATTTAGTTTTGTGTTAATATTAGCGAGGGTAATATCAACATTTGGCGGATTTCCAAAAAATTTGTTATTGGTTCTGTTTATGTTTCTACGAAAATTTAAAAACGTACTTACCTGATTAGTAAAACCAGTTTTTAATGTGCTTATTTCATTGCTGAATGGATCTTCTTTGTCATCGACGAATTGTTTTGTTACAGCATAAAAATCAGACTCTGATGTTCTGAGGTCAGTAATGGCATTATAGTTTATGTTGAGAAATGCACGCATCATACCACCATTAACCGACACGTACTTTGATTCCTGATCATCGATATATTTCTTTTAGCAGCGTCATTATCTTCGGTTGCGTTTCCAAGATATGCAATTTTGTTCTGGTTCATTAAAAATTTCAAGTAAATACATCACCAGTTTTTTAACATAATCATTAACTGACCTACCCGAATCTTGTATCTTACATCGATTGTTAAAAGCAACGATATTATTAGCAACCGCAGTAGGATTTCGTACAAGTACATCTGACAGTTGCACAGCACTCGTCTTTAATCGTCCTTGTTTGTCCTGGAAAATGACGACTGCATTTGGATCTACACTTTCAACATTTAGTAAATTATTGATTTCATTTTGGAGCTGATCAAGAGTTGCATACTTAGATAAGTCACCTTGATAACCTTCTGTTGATAACTCTCCTGCTAATGTTCAAAATTTTGTATAGTAACTCATTATTTACTGTCCTATACAAAATTATCGACATTAGTTTAATATTATATAAAATTATAACAACAATGGCAAAGTCTAAAATATTAAACTTTGATACAGAGAGACTGGTGAAGCATAAACATAATAATGAACTTCCTGATTGTCATTATCTTATTGTTGGGCGAACTAGATCGGGGAAAACAAATTTGCTTATGAACTTGCTTTTTGGTGATAATTTTAACTACGATAGAGTTTTATTTGCATAATCAATCCACAGCAAGATAAGTATGAGTTATTAAGCGAATATAATAACAAGCGTCGTGATGATCTTAAGGCTGGTGAAGATTTTTTTTATAATTAGACAGCCAGAAGATCTTATTCCAGTTAATCAACTTGATGCAAATGAACATAAGATAGTAGTTTTTGATGATATTCCGCTAAATAACATGGAGATGAATAAAATAAGATCGTATTTATCTCTGTCACGTAATAAATAGTGTAATTCTGTTTATCTCGCTCAAGGTTTTTATAATGTTGACAGATTTATTCATTGAAATTCTGATTGATTTATATTATTTCCAGGACTTGACTATGTTGACG
The DNA here is from genome assembly GCA_016746295.1 of Potamilus streckersoni. Taxonomy (NCBI): domain Eukaryota; kingdom Metazoa; phylum Mollusca; class Bivalvia; order Unionida; family Unionidae; genus Potamilus; species Potamilus streckersoni. The sequence goes on along the minus strand of JAEAOA010000554.1, from coordinate 731,515 downwards.
TTAGAAATATTGCGAACGAGCATTGCGGTGACGTGACAAAAGATAAATTTATTTAACATTATCGTAATGCTGCAAAGGATAAATACAACTTTTTCTTATTTGATAAACTTACAAATGATCCAACTAAAATGTTTCGCTGTTGAATTAACAGTTACTTGCAGTAAAACGTTGTTTAGTTTTATACAATTTATAATAATAATTATGGACAAACGAGCAAAATATAAAAAATATAAAAGATCTATAAAAAAAACTTCCTCCATCTCAGGCGTCACTTAAGCAAAAAGTACAGCAAGCTCGACGTGGACAAGTAACTGCTACAGAAGCAACAGCTACAATTTTCAAACCAGTTACTGAAGCACTATTTGGTAAACAACCTGAAACTAAATCACTATCAGACGAAACACTTAAACAACTGCAAGAAAAAGGTTCGGTTGGAATTGTTAAAGAACAATAGGAAGCAGCTGCTGCAACAATTGTTACCAGATCTGATGAAGAGAAAAAATAACCGAGGCACGTACAGCAAATATAGCTGGTCCTGCTGCTAGACAAGCTGAAACAGATCGGTTGATAAATAATCGGCTGAAACTTGAGAGAAGATTGGCAGAGTTAACAACGCAAGGAATAAAAAATATTGTGACAAATTTATCAGTAAAAGTAAAAGATATCAAAGAAGAGCAAGAAAGAGTTGGTGAGCTTACTGTAAAATTTATGGAAGTTGGAGAGCAAAGACATTTTTTATAAGAAGAGCAAATGATGAGATAAAAGATAATGAGTATAATGATTTTTTAAAGAAAGATAATATAAAAGATATTGATATTATAATTCAGTGGACTGATGCAGAATATCAAGCATTAATCTATAGATTAAATGCAATATTAAGAGTCAGAGCTGATTATAAAGATGAATTAAACACGGTTACAGAAACTGAGAATGTATCCACTTTATGATAGAATGAGATATAGTGTTATTGCTTCAACATTTGGAAGAACAGCAGAAAATAGTAGAGCAAAATCTTTTGGTAAGTGTTGGAGTTTTAAAAGGAAATTTACTACATTCGATAAAACTCGTGTAGAAAAAATAGAGAGGAAAAACAGGAACTGGTGTAAAAATATTTACATCAACTACTGAAATGATGGGTAGATTAATGTTATTAATATCATATAAAGAAGCTGGGAATGCTAGTGTTGAAATTGATAATGAAATCATTGACATACTTGATCATCTTAGATCGAGCGGATCATTAACATCTGACGAATATGAAACTTTACACCTCGACTTAATTTTGTAAAATGATCTAATATAAAAATATGTCAAAAACATTATTGCTAGACTCTAGTGAGTCTGCGAAAAGTAGCGCAAATTTTTCAGTAAATTATAATCCTCCTATACAACTAGATCCTGCAAAACAATATGAGAATAGATTAATTTCTTGTACTTGCTGGAATGCTATGAAGAAGGTAAAAACTTATGTTAACGATGAAATTTGGTTTACTATGATTACAACATCTTCAATATCTAAAAATAAAAATTCAACAAGAAGCTTATAATAATACATATCTAAACAGGAAAATCAAAGAAATCATCACAAAAGCTGGCGGTGTGGCTGATACTTTTGAGTTGACAGCGAATTATAACACATTGCGAGCTAGGATAACTTTGAAAGATATATTAATAGGTCTTGAACCAAGAGAAAGAAGTATTGCACAACTGTAAGGATTTATTGAAAAAGTTACACTGCACTTGATCAGGCTATTACGTAGGAGAGTGAACTGCCAGTAAATATAACAGAAGTAAATACAGTATTAGGAAATTACTATATTGCTTCTGGCTATTACACATCAAAATGCAGCAAAGGTCAAACGATTTACAATTTCTCACCAGAAGTTACGCCAGATTCTCTCATGCAAATAACTCCACGACATATTATCTATTATCCTTTAAATATTGAAAATCAAATATCAAGTATAATAGTGCAGGTGACAGATCAATCTGGAAAACAGTCACATTCTAATTATGAAGTTGTAACTTCTTATTTACATATATGCGAGCAACAGTAAACAATAAAAGGTATACAACATCAGATATAATGAAACAAAGAAAAAAATTATCGAAGAAAAATAGTAGGAGGATTTTTTGGAAATGTATTCACTAAAGTTATTGAAAATGTGCCGGGTATAGCGCGTAAAGTTGCATCAATTGCTCTTGATGCAAGTAAAGTTTTTGCAACTGGGGCTGCATCTGCCGCTGGGACTGCGGTGGGACAAAAAATATCTGATAAAATAAAAGGAGATCCACCGACTGCATCTGAAATTAAACAAGCTATCTCAGAAATCGCTCCAAAGAAAGAAACTCAACGAGCTATGATAACAACAACAAAAAACTATTATCACCAAAAGGCGAGCAGATCATACAAAAATTAATATCTAAAGTAACTGCGCCGCAATAAAATTTTATATAACCTAATAAAAAATGTCAGTTAAAAATTATCTCGATTTATAAGAAACTCATGACATCGACAACGATGTGGCAGAATTTGAATATGTTGAGTATCTCGATGAGAATTTTAACGAACCAAATAAAGCTGGTATCAGAACTTTTAATACCAGAGACAAAGATGTATTTCTACTGCTACATAAGGCTATGTTAGAAGTTCGCGGTCAGATTATGACAGTAGCCAATCTACCTGCTACAATCGCAGTTGGAGCAGAAGTAGCTCTTATAAATAACGGCTGGTGTTTATTCAAATGTACTAGATATCAACTGGTCAATCAAACTATAGAAGATATTTCAGGTCATCTACAAGTTGCAAGTACAATTTTAAATATTATTTCGTTTTCCGATAACTACTCGAGATCAACTGCAACGAACATGATGTGGTTTAAAGATACTGGTCATGGTACAGCAGCATCTACAGAATTTATGCCAGGGACAGCAGTTGCAGCTGGAGCTGATGCAGCTGTAAGTGCTATAAATATAAGAAATTTTCTTATTGCTAATGCTACCAATTTTAATATAGTCGCACCTGCTGCTGACGCTAATGCAGACGCTACAAGAGTTTCTCTTGCCGCTGCTTGTAATAATCTTCGTATAACACAACCAGATCCAGTTACAGACGGTACTGCAATGTTAAATTTAGTTAACACTCATATATCAGGTTTTAAAATAGTACATTACAATGATGCTTATGATAAGCGAAGAGCACTCGCAGCAGGATCACGTCAAATTACAATGATGCTTCCACTAAGTATGATTTTCGGCTTTTGTCGCGATCATGATAAAGTATTTCGCAGAGTAAAACATAATCTTATTTTAGATCGAGCAGAAGAAAACGATTGCTTGTTTGGATCTGAAGGGGTTGATGTATCATAAACAAACTTGCTCTGTGGAAGCCACGTATAACACCGTCGATCACTAAAATCTCAGAATTAAATAGAACACTTGAGAAGCATACAAACAGATTTTATTTTAAGCAGCATAAAATATATCAAACAGCGGTTCCAAATACAACTGAATATACATGGCGGGTCACAACAACATCAAGCGAACAACTGCCGAGACAATTATTTGTCGTATTTCAACAGCAAGCCCGACGAGGTAACCAACAACAAAATAATGCAGAATTTGACCACGCTGATGTCAGACGAATATAGGGTAGACTAAATTCAAAGCAGTATCCAGAACGAGCGATAGAATGCAACTTTGCTGATGACACTAATAAAAATATTACTCGACCGTACATGTACCTGATTGACGCAATGCAAAAATATCAAGATGTTGAAGATGGATCACAGATATCAGCAGAGGACTTTCGCACACTTTATCCGTTATTTCATTTTGATGTTAGTAAACATAGCGAGCGAGATGATATTGAAATTACTTGGACACTCGGAGCGGTTCCAGTAGAGCCGTTATACGTATACTCATTAGTGATCAGTGTTAGATTTATCACGATAGATTCTGTTGGAGGGAAAAAGACAGTTCAAGTTTAATCTGCAGTTGCTATATAAAATGATAAAATATATTGCAAAAGAAGTATATTTGACTGATGGTCAAGTTACAAAATTAGCAGCTACTGTTGCAAAGCGATAAGAGGTACCATTAAAAATCAACCCTAATATTTCTGAAGGTGTGTTAACAAAATTAAGGCTGACAAAAAATCAAGTAAACAAGAAGAATCGTAAAAGAAACTTTTGTTTTAAATTTAAGTGCAGCACAAATAACAACGCTGGCAAAAGAAGGTGGTTTTCTTGGTCCGGCATTATCAGTATAAGCTGCAAAAATTTTACCGGTCTTAGGCACATTAGGACTAGCAGCAGCGACGGGAGCAGTATCTGGCGCAACGTAAAAAGCAGTTGACGGTAATGGTATCATTCGCGAAAGTGGAATAAAAAAAATTGTGAAGTCAATAGCAAAATTTTATGTAATTGATATGTTATAATGCCACAACGGAAAAAAATCGCCAGAAAAAAAACAAAATGCAATCAAACAAAACAAGGAGGAATTATTCCGTTCGCTCCACTTTTGGCGGGACTAGCGGGAAGTCTGCTGCCAAATCTACTAGGAATCGGACGTAGTCTAATATTACCGGGAACACGACCACCCCGCTAAGTAATTATGATATAATTGATAAGTTAAAAACAGTTCCTGGATTTCACTGAGTTTATTCTAAAGATAAACTCGCAGCAATAGAAACGCCGTCAGCTGTAAGTTCATGTGTGATAAGTTCGCAAGATTTTAATGACGGATCCGGCATGCATTGGGTAGCAGTTTATAATAATAATTATTTTGACTCGTTTGAACATCCTCCAAGCGATGTAATAAAAAATATATAAACAAAAAATATAAAAAATATATTATTCATCAAATCAACTCCAAACTGTTGGAACCTCTGCTTGTGGATATTATTGTATAATGTTTATCTAACTGCTGTCGCGGAAAATCTTAATTTTTTAAAGTTTATTTTACAGTTTGACAAGCAACCTTCTCACGCTATTGATGAGATTGCAGTTAATTTTATCTAAACTTAAATTATAATAAAGTCAACATATTATCTCAAATGTAGAAATAAAACAGAAAATATTAATGAAACAACAGAAAAAACAATAAAAACAACAGGACGATGTTAAAAGGTATATGTGCAATCTGTGGCAAAAGAAAAAAAAATATGTTTTGAAAGAAAAAGTCACTGGGAGCTCTTTGTCCTGATATCGTCAGGGAGGTTATTTTAGTGGACGACTAAAAATAGAATGATATGCAACTACGATTCTAACAGAGATTTATGTCTTGAGCAAAATAAAATTGTCGCTTACTGTCAACGTTGTAAGAACATAAATAATAGGTACAGGTATAGATATACACAAAATTATTGGTAAATTACCAAAACCAAAAGGCGGTTGCACTTTACCAGGTCATCGGTATACTTGACCTTACAATCCGCTAGATCAGCATCTAGATGAAAACTATAATCCGTTGCCAGGACAAGAGCCTTATAATCAAGTGGATGCAATAGCGATGCGTCATGATATCCGTTATTGTTATCATGAAAACTCGAAATCAGATTGTGATAAAGTAATGTTGGACGAATTACGTGATATGGAGCCAACAAACATGAGAGAACGTTTTGATAGAAGATTTGTTCAGGGAATGATTGGAGCGAAATACAAATTAGGACTTGGCTAAAAACATTATACGATGATCTTGCTGTCGAACTACACAGACCTAAAAAAAAGTTTCCGAGACGTAAAGTTTTTGCTAATGCCGTAGATGATATCTGGGCAACGATAACAAAAAGTATTTGTTTAACGTTACAGATGTTTTTAGCAAATACGCTTTCAGTGTGCCTGTTTCGGATAAGACAGGGACTTCAATGACTGATGCGCTAAAACAATTAATAACGAGTACAGAAAGAAAACCGAATAACATCTTTACTGATCACGGAGCTGAGTTTTTTATCAAAAAAATTGAGCAGTTTCTAGAACAAAATAATATTTAAAAAATACGTTACAGGACATAAAGGTAAAAGCGTTGTTGTCGAGAGATTTAATCGCACGATAAACAAACAAATACACAAACATTTGACAGTTAAAAACACAAACAGGTACATCGATGACCTTTCTCAAATCGTAGGCGAATATAATAAAAAGAAACATCGAACCACTAAACTATTGCCAATTGATGCTATTAAAAGTCCAATATTAGCAAATGAAAACATGTACCGCAGACATAAATTAAAGGTCGGTGATAAAGTTAGAATTCCTTTGACAAAAAAAGGTATTTGAAAAAGAATTTACTCAAAACTGGAGCAAAGAACTATTTGTGGTTGATAAAGTACTCTTATCAATACCTGAAACATACGCGTTGAAAGATCTGGCAGGGGAAACGATAATAGGTACTTTTTACGAACAAGAACTACAAAAAACTGAACAAGATGTTTTCGTGATAGAAAAAGTGATTAGGAAAAAAGGTAAAAAAAAATTTTGTCAAATGGCGTGGGTATAGCGATAAATTTAACAGTTGGATTCCAGCCAAGCAAATTATAAAATAATGTTATTATAAATTTCCTCGTACTTTTGTTTGACAGATTTACATTTTGTCGGTTTACATAACGATATTAGATTTTGTCTGCGATCGTCAGAGATCGTCATTAGATTAAAAACTTTGATAAATATGAAATCAAATTTGATATTTTGTTTCGGCCTGGAATTTTGATGTTTAGGAAAGTTTTGATCAGCTGCCAAAACAGTTGCTGTTCGGCAACGGTAAAATTAAATTTTATAAATGTTTTAGCAATGTGATACTTGGCATTATATCGTTCAGTTGTTGGTCTGCTGTAAAATCTATCAATAACGGTGACTATTTCATCATCATCAGATTCGTTATTATACAAAATATGATCTTCGCTACAACCAACAATTTGTCTATAAAATTATTGTTAGTAATTGTAATATTGTCTGTGATTTTATCTCTTGCAACATTATCACTAGTATCTTCTGCGTATATTTCAGCGAGTCGTTTCAACAGATCCATGTTATAATATATTTTTATCTAATTTATTGTTATAAGATGACTGACGAGGGAAAATATCACCAAAAAGTTAATATATTAAATTACAAAGAGCTAGCGGAAGCGGTAAGAAAATCTTGTTGGGTTATAGTGTATACTCCGTTGACGTTATTGTGATGCAAGGCGATTCTCACAAAATATTACTAACAGCAGCAGAAACAAATAAAATTAATAAAAGTGCTTTAACGACGCTAAAATTTAATCGCGATGATGTTATAACATTTGCTCATCATTGTTTTACTAAAACCGGACTATCAAATATTATTAATCATCATATCTAAAAATAATACTAGCATCGTATTCGCTTGAAAAAGCTGATCTTGTTACTCTATGAGCTACGAATCTTACTGCTCTGGGATTTATATTATAATATTTCGCCGCAGCTGTAATCGATTTGAATTTCATCTCCTCGTCCGTTTCAAGGTTTAACGAAACAATAGGTTTTTGCTGGACATCTAAAATTACTACCGCCACTACCTCTTCCTATTTTAACATTTTCCTACTGCGTAACTAGTTCTACATTTTCTAAACGATTGTCTGCTTTTATGTTATTGATGTGATTAATAACCCGACTATCGGGTATAGATCCGTTAATAACCTCGTAAACAGAACGATAACCATAATAACGAACATGATCTGTTGATGTTCCTCTAACACTTACCATAATATATCCCATATTGCTCATAGTACCAAGAACATTTTTAGTTTTTCTGTTTCTAATATTATTTGCTTCGTACAAATCAAAGTCTTGGTGCAGCCGACTACTTTTACAAAGACAAATTTTTAATATTGTCATCAGTGACTGCACCGTTTACATGATATACACGCTGTCGCTCTGAATTATTTTCGTGGAATAACGTGTAGATAAAATCTGTTCTAAACATTGCAATCCTCTCGGCATTATCTCCCTTTACACTCATCATATAATCCGCTGGCATTAATTTGCCAACATATATTCCAGATTTGATGTTAAAGACCGAACCTAATGCATTTCCAGCGTATAGGTTGTACTTTGTGCGAACGTGATATACCTCTTGCTCACGTGCGCTTGTCATATTTTGTGACATTATACTAATAGTAATTTTATAACTTTAATTGATTTTGCAACTCTAGCGCATGCGCCGTATGCAGTAAATTATGCTCGAACAACCAATTAGATATTAGACTATAGTATAGCAATGTTAAAATTGCGTGATACAGCCAAGAAAAGCCCTATGGGAGAACCTGCAAAAATAGCGACTGCTTTTGCAGGTTTTGACAACAATTATCGGTTTCATAAGCAAATCTTGCTAGTAAATTTTACTGCAACAAATCTTTACCACCTGCTACAGACAACTCTAAAACATGAGCTTAAAAAATAAGTAAAGTAAATAAATAAAAGTATAAGATCATTAGTGCAATATTTTCAAAGCTACTTGTGACGAAATAATCAACTGACAAGGAAATTACAGATATTACAGATATTTGTGAAAAAGCTTTTGACAGTGACAACGTCAGGGACAAGAAAGTACATGACCATTTTCATTTGACCGGACAGTACCTTGGAGCGGTTCATCATCTATGTAATTTAAAATTTCACGCTCCAGATTGTATTCCAGTTATTATTCACAACTTTCGAGGATATGATAGCCACATTATCGTAGAAGCTTTTGGTGATCCTGGCGTAAAAGCTCGTCCGAAACTCGATAACGTCATCAAATGCATTCCAAATAATTTTGAAAGGTACATGTTAGTTACGCTAGGTAAATTGCGTTTTATTGACAGCTTGCTGTGTATGTCAGCATCGTTAGATGAGCTAGTAAAAGATTGTAGTAAATTTGATAACCTACGAGACTGTTTTGGAGATAAATTTAATCTACTGACCAAAAAAGGAGTATTTCCGTAAGAATATCTCGACGACTGGAGTAAATTTGATGAAACATCTTTACTTGACAAAGACAAATTTTACACGCAACTTAAAAATGAAAATATCACTGATGACGAGCACAAGTATGCACAAAATATTTGGAAAGAGTTTGATTGTGAGACGTTTGGTTATTATCACGATTTGTATTTGAAAACTGACGTGTTATTAGTAGCAGATGTTTTTGAGAGCTTTCGTAAAGTGAGTTATAATAATTACGGACTAGATCCTTGCTGATATTATGCTGCCCCTGGGCTTTCATGGGATGCTCTGCTAAAGTTTAGTAACGTAAGGTTAGAATTACTGACTGACGATGATATGTTCAATTTTATCGAAAAAGGTATCCGATGCGGTATTAGCGTAATAATGAACAAATATGCTGAAGCAAACAACAAATATTTAAAAGAATATAATCCTGAGCTTCCTTCGAAATATATTATTTATCTGGATTGTATCAACTTGTACGGTTATTGATGACAGAACTAATGCCTTTTAGTGGATTTCATTGGATCACGGCTGATCGATTTCTATCGGAGACAGAAGAAAGATATCCGACGATGTTTCGTATTTCGTTGAAGTTAATATCGATTATCAAACTTTGCTACACAAATTGCATAACGATTATCCTTTCTGCGCGGAATTGATGATTATAGATAATAGTTTATTATCCCAGGAACAACAAGCGTCAGCATCACCAAGACAACATTCTGTAGTCAATTAATTAGTACCAAATTTGCTTAATAAACATAATTATGTTTTGCATTACAAAGTTTTAAAACAAGCAGTAGATGCTGGCCTTGTGTTGATAAAAGTTCATCGTGTACTAAAATTTAATCAATCGCCTTGGATGAAAAGTTACTTTAACTCAAATACTTCAAGAAGAGCTGTAGCAAAAACTGATTTTGAGAAAAACTTCTTCAAACTGATGAATAATTCCGTTTTTGTTAAGACGATGGATAATATTAGGAAACGCGTAAATATAGAACTAGTTAATGATATCCATCGTAGAAGCAAACTTGTGTCAGACGATGATTTTGTGAGCATGAAAATTTATAATGAGAATCTTGTCGCGATACAAAGAAGAAAAACAAATTTAAAACTAAACAAGCCGATCTATGTTAGAGCTTCAGTGTTAGATTTATCAAAGTGGCTGTTGTACAATTTTCATTATAATTTTGATAAATTTCAGTGGCCAGCCAGTAGATCACTGTTTACTGATACTAATTCGCTCGTATATGAAATCGAATGCGAGGAGATCTATCAGGATATTATAAAAATCGACATCTGTTTGATCTTTCCGATTACCCTCGTGACAGTAAATTTCATGACGACACAAATAAAAAGGTTATTGGTAAGTTTAAAGATGAAATAAACTCTAACACTATCAAATATGTTATCGGATTACGCAGAAAATTGTATGCCGGATTGTTAGACAATAATAAAATATCGAAAAAACAAAAGGTCTGCCTCGCGATTTTGTTATAAAGTTTATGAAATTTGATGACTACAAGTATGCGCTTGATGGCGGTGTTAGTTTTATAAGAGCTATGGCAATTCGGACAAATCACCATAAGCTCGAAACAGATGTTATTATCAAACGTGGATTGAGTAATTTCAATGATAAATGCCGTAGATACACTTGCACTTGGGTATTGTCATGATGATAGATCTATACTCGACATTATCTTTTCCAACTGAAAGTTTATCTAATCTAAAGAAATAATGCTTGAAAATTTAACAGTGACAAATAGCTACAGTAGCAAGATCAAATTTCTGATGATCGACGGCAAACAAATGATAGTTGATATTAATAATGAAACATCAGGCATGTTTTTAGTGGAACTCGTGACAGACTAAAACTTTCGCTCATCAGATCTGATGACAGCTAGTATTTCAAATATCTCGAACAATTGTATCAAAGGTTGCTAGCAGAATTTAAAAACTTTAACAGTCCGATCAGTCAACAAAAATATACTAAACTTATAATTGATCTAGATCGGACAAAAATACATTTTAACAATAAAAAAATATCCTCTAAGCAAACTACAAATAAAAGATTTGTTCGAATCTCGTCGCTGTGTGAGCGCTAAAGTAAAGTTTAGTCTCTATCATCGTGATGATGAAGTATTTCTAATATCAACGGTTGAAACATTAATAGTGGGTAATGAGGTATAAAATAATATCACTTACCTCTTCGCTAAGTTTAATAAATCATTCTTCCTTGAAAGTGCAGCACGCGATTGAGTTTAACATATCTCCACATGACAAACGCAGTTGCCTAAAGTTATAGAATTATATTTGCGCCAGAACTCTTGTTTTGGTTTTTTGTGTGTGTGAATCATTTGACGGGATTTGAGGGGGGTAATTTGTATTTGTTAGGAGGGTAGAAATGGGGTCTTGCGCCAAAATTCTGGTTTTCTTCTCCTACTAGAATCATGCCCTACATTTTATACTAAACACTTAATAATCGCTTAATACACATATACTGTCTTCTTTAGCTGTTAATAAAAATGGCCACAAATATACTTACAATTTTACATCCTGATTTTCCTCAAAATTATAATTTTGTAGGTCTGTAAATCTGAATTAGATGAGCCATGTCATGGGTTCTCAAGGTTGATTACACATATTGAATTTTTTTTTCTGTAATTTCGAGTAAATTCCAAGTGCAGTTACATCCTCCTTACTGCACTCAAAATGAAATAAACATTAAATTCCACAGCATCTTTTTGATAATTGCGATGGAAAGGATTCATAATTTCCCCACATTATTGTCTGAATCATTCAATGACAGAAAAGAAACACTCATGCCGATGTCAACACAATTCAAAACGATTAAATTGGCAGACGCTACTGGAATCCGACGAAAGTTACTTATTGTAGACAAATCCAGACCATAATCAAAAAACTGCGTTGAATCGACATAAATACCAAAACGTATTCATTTCAGATCAAATGGAAAAGGTATTACAATATTCATTAACAATATTACTCCAAATTTCAATTTTAAGTAGAGTAAACTCCATTTTCTGTCGAAACTTACATCTAGCATGCGACCAACTTCATATTTATCTGGGCGGAGTTATGCGCTCATTAATAATGTTGTGTAATGATCCATCAACGCTTATGTATTTAGTTTGGAATACGGCATACATTTAGTTACTTTGTTTCTTGCAGTGTAATTTTGTTTATATATTTAAATAATTGGGAACAATAAGAAATGAGCATATAATAAAAAGGTTACTGTATTTGTATGGGAAAATATGAACTCGTTTTGACAGAATGATATACTGCAATCCCAAGGTCGTGCAGTATATCCATCCGAAAAGCTCGTTCATATTTTCCCATAAAAATGTAGTAACTTATGAATATAGCATCACGAAAATCTCACAGTCTCCTCACAGTAACTTGCAAAGCAGTATATATCACTGTTTCATAATATCCACGCATTAGGTTCTAAAACAGAATATATATCGATTTGTAGAATCAACTTATATATATATATATATTTGAGGGACCTGATATGCATAATTCACGAGATTTTTATATACAACATTACGCCAAAGATATATTGAAGACATTATTTTTAGATCATGGCTTGTGCCAACCAGTGTCAAAAGACTTCAACTAAATCGCAGAAGTAACCAAATTTGTTAAATTCTAGGATTCCTGATTTAAATCAACTGCTTTATATCGTTGATGACTCCATTAGAAACCATTACCATCATCCATGTTGATGGTATAAAATATCGATGACGTAATATATATATATATATATATATATATATATATATATATATATATATATATATATATATATATATATATATATATATCTGAAATCATCTTTGCATCTTTTGTCACACAACTATGTTCAAATTACTCAGTACCTTCAGCGTCCTACTAACTTGTATTGTTCCAGTCTGGCCATGCAAAGTTTCTGGTAAACAAAAATCACCTAAGCTACCGGGGTGTAAACTACTGTTTACTACTACATGGACTACTGTCTATTATCAAACACGTTTAAGTAACTAAAATAGTGACAGATTACCAGACATAGGATAACTTAATTGACCTCGTAACAAGGACAAAATATGTGTGCATCAGATAGCATTTGTTGGTAGACGTACTCCTAAAGATACGTTATGGCCCTGTAACCAAACAACACTTAGAAAACTACATTACGGGAAGCAATCGGGAATTTTAAACGTATTTTAATCTGTGCAGATTTCGTTTGTATCTACATAATCATTTTATCCCGAATTCTGTTTAACTGTCCTCAACAGGGCAAGCAGCGTCCTTACTCTATACGACTAGAGATAATATTTGAGTGAGTATGGATTATAATATCCAGATGTGACAAGACAATCGTTTCATCCTAAACTTGAGAGACACAGATAGACTGATACATTAAATATCATCTGATCATCAGAAAAAATATGCATTTATTAGCCTCATTTCTATTACATTGAGATCCATAAGAGAGTCGTGAGCTGAATGGGCTATTTTATATAGACTGTACCTTACAAATCATGCACTACATCTTTAGTAAAACCTTATAAATCTTACCTTTCATGACAAGTAAAACCTTAATAATCAGTCTGTACGTTTACTTAAAGTATTGGAGCAACGGGACATTCTGTATAATCAACCATTTCACAAATTAAGCAACCTTTCTAAAACAGTAGACCTTAATAACCATCTACTTGTATCAAATAGTTGTTGTTGTTATTGTTATAGGGTTTAACGCCATTTTTGCAGCTTAAGATAGGCTATACATGGCGGCCAGTATTAATGGCGAAAGAAGAACCCTGGAAAACCCCGGCAAGAACCACCGATCCACGATAAGCTACTGGCAGGCTTTCTAACTTACCCACGTTAGCCGAGTCTGGACTCGAACTCACACAGACAGAGGTGATATTTAACGGTCAGCGCCTTAGACGACTCGGCCACTGGGGCCCCTGTATCAAATAGTAAAACCTTAATAGTCAATCTCTACGTGTGTTTAAGTGGTCAAATATTGGATTATCAGGACTTAACATGCTTTATTATTCACATATGCCTGACATTAATGAATGCCTTAGCTCCGTGCATAAGGGTTGTATATGACCATCCACTGTTGGCATTCCTTCGAAGTGCTGAACTTATTTCATTATTTGGTATGCGCAGTCAGTTCATTGTATAATAGAAAGTGCATCTGTCTTCTTAAATCAATAGTATAATCTACCAACCATTAATCTATCTACACAAACATATTTCATTTCATGCTTAAGTTCAACGTCATTATTTTTCAAGGCATCCGAAACTATTTTTTTTTTCTAAGCAATGCTACTTTCATTCATAAACTGTCCGAAACTATCAAAAGATTTTAAGGTAATACAGTGTATTGCGCCTTATCACAATAGTCACACAGTGGGTTGTAACACCTTTCACAATATCCACGAATTACGTTGTAATATTGCATATAGGACATTTCACAATATCCAAGAATTACGTTGTAATATGGTAAATAGGACCTTTCACAATATCCACGAATTACGTTGTAATATGGCATATAGCACCTTTCACAATATCCATGAATTACATTGTAATATGGTGTATAGAACCTTTCAAAATATCCACGAATTACGTTGTAATATGGTAAATAGGACCTTTCACAATATCCATAAATTACGTTGTAATATGGTAAATAGGACCTTTCACAATATCCACGAATTACATTGTAATATGGCATATAGGACCTTTCACAATATTCATAAATTACATTGTAATATGGTGTATATAACCTTTTACAATATCCATGAATTACATTGTAATATGGTGTATAGAACCTTTCACAATATCCACGAATTACGTTCTAATATGGTAAATAGGACCTTCCAAAATATCCATGAATTACGTTGTAATATGGTAAATAGGACCTTTCACAATATCCACGAATTACGTTGTAATATGGTAAATAGGACCTTTAACAATATTCACGAATTACGTTGTAATATGGTAAATAGGACCTTTCACAATATCCATCAATTACGTTGTAATATGGTAAATAGGACCTTTCACAATATCCACAAATTACGTTGTAATATGGCATATAAGACCTTTCACAATTAGTCTGGTCCCCTGCTTAGTATGCTCCCTGAGATGCACTCCGCTATACTAAGTCAGGCGAACGCCGACGCCATATTGTCACGTGATCACAACAGATGGCCTGGTATGGAGAGATCCCGTTAATCTTACCCTGGTACATTTATTTCTTTAATATTATGTTTATTAGGGACACAATTCGAACTTTACTTATACTTTCTATTTGAACTATAGCAGTTGTTATCTTATGTTCAAGTTTAACCAGCAAATCGGCGACTTATGTATTTTTACAACTTTTTCTACAATTAAGCGAAGACGAAGTATAGAGATGAACACAACATTATTTTATAGATTTTGCACTTTTCCCACAACGTCATCTCAAAAATTTCTTTTCCAATCGATTCCTTGATAAATGCTACGTCGAAATTGATATGGGGTTGTGCACGGCAGCTTTAATTTTGCCTAAGATTAAGACGAAAATAACTTCCCCATTTTACCAGGGGTGGGGTAACGATTGTTTTGCAAATATTGCCTATTGTACACTACGTCATCTAAAATAGTCCAGTTGCAATGAATTCCTTCATCAATTTTAAATAAATACGTATATATCTTTTTCCATGACAGCCTAAATTCTATCAAATATTTGGATTGATATAAGAACCATCTTCTAAGGGGCGATAATGACGATATTTTGTCAAATACTGCATATTTCGACTGCATCATGTACGATATTCCATTTGCTATCAATTACTTGATAATTATTACGTCGGATTTGGTATAAGGTGATAGATGACATCCTTAATAGGCCAAATGTTAATGCCAAATCACTTTCATGATAGGAGGGGGCAGGGGGTAAATGTTGGTAAAAATTGAATGGTTTAGACAGCATTATCTCAATGTTCCATTTGCAATAAATTCTTTGATCATTTTTACAGGCTTTGCCAAAGAATAATCATGATTTAGCTAGGAGTTCCTCAAAGAGAGTAGTATTTTTGTCGAATTATTCATGGGCACTGCTATAATTCAAATAGAAAGTATAAGTAAAGTTCGAATTGTGTCCCTAATAAACATAATATTAAAGCAATAAATGTGCCAGGGTAAGATTAACGGGATCTCTCCATACCAGGTCATTTGTTGTGATCACGTGACAATATGGCGTCGGCATTCGCCTGACTTAGTATAGCGAAGTGCATCGCAGGGAGCATACTAAGCAGGGGACCAGACTATTTCACAATATCCATTAATTACGTTGTAATATGGTAAATAGGACATTTCACAATATCCATATATAGATTATGAAACAGTCCATCCAAGCCTTAAGTTCTAATACATTAGTGATATACATATTAATGTGTATGACTATCATGGCGACATTTGCGTATATATATATATATATATATATATATATATATATATATATATATATATATATATATATATATATATAGATGCAATAAACTGACGACGAACAGTACGAAACTAGTAACTTAACTAGCCTAAGCGCTTTCGACTCTTAATGAGTCTTTTTCAAAGGCAAATACAAAACATAGTTACGACAAACAAATAAACACAAAAACGTTGTGTTTGTAAACCTCTACATTTCTGTCTTCACATGTGCTAAAACTATAAATACAACCAGCTTGTATAGACTAGTTGCGGAAACTGAAAACGTTGTATAATTCCCTAAAAGTCTACAAGCCAAAGCGACTTCTATTTTTACTTTGTGTACATATGTAACGCAGATTATATCCCGGATATTTGATTCCATACCAGTTATTCTTATAGTAAAAATTGAAGGATAATAAGAAGATTTAGAAAATGTTAAATTCTACTAGTGCATAGTTTTCATTTTCAAGTCTTCTTGGTTTAGACCGCTTGGTTTCAATGTTCTAAGGCGGCGTATCCAGTATGTTTCCTTTTCCTTCCTGGTTTCGGAACTCCAGCTGTGCTTGTTAGCAATAGCGATAAGTATTATATCACTGAAAGTGTGGCCAGGGGAGGAGAAGTGTTCTGCGACCGGGCTTCTGTACAGCTTTTTTGTCATCCAATCAGATCTATGAAGGTTTATCCTTTTGTGTAGCGTTTCAGTTTCTCCCACGTACTGGAGGCCACAGATCTTACATGTGATGAGATAAATCACATTCTCTGTTTTGCACGTTTTGTTTGGACCATGTATGTTTAGTTTTTCTTTAGTCACTGTGCTAGTGAATGTCTTGGTCTCTATCATATGTTGACAGGTTTTGCATCTTTTATCGCCACAGGGTCCAGATTGACTAGGTTTGTTTTGACTAGCGATTGTTGTTAGCTTGGCCCTGACTAGGATGTCCTTTAGGTTTTTTGGTCTCCGGTAAGCTACTACAGGTTTGTTCGGAAGTATTAGGTTTAGTATGTCTGACGATTGCACGGTTGGCCAGTGGTTTGCGATGATTTTACCTACTTTGGGATTGTCTGGGTGATAGGTCAGAATAAATGGTATCCTATCAACCTTTTCTTTCTGTCCATATCTGATTAGGTCATCACGGTTTGTTTGTTTGGCCCTTTGGATTGCCTCCGCAATCAGGTCTTTGTCGTAGCCTCGGTAAATTAAATGTTTAGCCAGCTCTTCAGACCTTTCTAGGATTCTTTCATCGTCGGAGCAAATTCTGCATATCCTCAGTGCCTGGCTATATGGAATGTTCTTAATGCAGTGTTTTGGATGACAGCTGGTTGGGAGAAGATACTGGTGTTTGTCGGTTGGTTTAGAGTAGATGTCTGTGTGTAATTTGTTTTCCACCAGTCTGGTTGTTGTGTCCAGGAAAACATTGTTTGAGTTGGAAATTTCTGCCGTGAATTTTATTGAAGGATGGAAGTTGTTTGCCTTTGATATGAAGTCATCCAGACTTTCTCTTCCATACTGCCACTTCATTTCTATATCATCGATAAAGCGTACCCACTGGTATGGTGTACGCTCAACCGATGCTAAGAGCTTTCCCTCAAGTTTTCCCCATGAAAAAGTTAGCATAGGAAGGGGCCATTTTAGTACCCATTGCAGTTCCATTGATTTGTAGGTAGTTTTCTTCATTAAATTCAAAGTTGTTGAGTTTTAGGACAAGCTCAAGGAGTTGGACTAAGAAGTGTGTGGGTGGATTGTTTACAGTTCTTGTTTCCCATGCTTCGCTACATGCCTGTAACCCTTCGTTGTGCGGTATGTTGGAGTACAAAGATGTGACGTCTAAGGAAGCAAGTAATGTATCTGGCAGTAATGGTTCACTAGCTTTGCTTTTTATGAGATAATCTAATGAAGCTAGTGAAATTCAGTTTGTAGATATTCACATGTTATCTGACATTCGTGAAAGGAGACAATATATATCTTACAAAAGCTCGTTATGCAATGATCCATAAGTACAAGATGATCATCGTCATTTTTGCTGACATAAGTTGTGCATCATGGAGAGTTCCATATTTTTAAATTGCTAGAACTCTCCAGATTATTATTAAGATCTTGTAAAATGCCCTACTCTATTTATCTTAATTATCTATGAATCTATTTTTTTCCACTGTTGCAATGAAATATCCATTGGGATATACATTTCCCAGCTATGTGTTTTGATTATTCAGATTTAAATTAACCTCTATTTTCTGCCAAATGTATGCAATCAAATATGCTATTACATATAAACAAACAAGTCTGTTATTTTCGTATATCTTTCAATTTCAATTGTGTATCAACAATTCTGCTACTACAAATGTTACCTAAGACATTAACGTATTTTATGATAATTTCTTAACATAAAGAACTTTCTATGAATTTTTATTAATAAGTGTCTGGTCATTGTGATAGGAATAATTGTATTGTTTGTATGACTTGACGCGAATTACCGATTTAATGCTTAGAAAAACATTTTAATAAATTATGCAAGTGTGTTGCAAAAATACTTCAACAAGGGCGAAATTAGAATATCATTAAGTGTTAGTCGTTAATTGATTAAAACAAAAAATGTTTTTCTAACATTAGCATATTTATGAACCATCAAGTTAACAACGACGATTGTCTTGAGAGTTAAGGAAGCATGAAGAGAAAGCTAGATTCAAGACATCTTTTATTCGCTCACTAGAAAGGTGTTGTTTGACTCCTTGTTTGTCATATTGACTGACCACCATATGACCTCTCTACATACCCTTAGGTCGTAGTAGATAAAACAATATATATATATATATATATATATATATATATATATATATATATATATATATATATATATATATATATATATATATATAGTTCGCGAGAGTTCCATTTTGTGCTTTCATGTTTTTGTCAGCTATAAGGTTGTGATTTGGTGATAAAAAGAAGTAATGACGAAAGAACTTATTATCATCGGTTTCTTCGGACTTTGCTTTGGTTTTTCTGTGCGGGAAATTAAACAGAATTCTGGAAATGTAGACAGTGGCAGGCTTCAGTATGGAAAATACACATATGTTGATGTTAACGACACTAATGTGCAGGCAGCAGCACAACGTGTTTTACAGGCTTTACAAAAAGACCAAGTTTGCTCAAATTTCACTCTTCTAAACGTTAAAAAGGCCAAATACAAGGTGAGGTTCTATCCCTTTTTCAACCTGATCTGTACTGATATACCTTGATACCATTCTGCTTACTATTCTACCCTGCCACCTACCGACCTACGTAATAAGGGTCTTGAAAGGCTTGATACAAGAAAAAGTGTAATCACGTATATTTTGTAAATGCAGAGAAACTAGGTATCAGGTTAGTAAAGCATAAATTGTATTTTAATAATTTTGCATGAACATCTGTGAACATCAACTCAAGTAAATGAGGCACACAGCCGGGTGGATGATGATTTCCCACTAAAATCAGGGAGAAGTGTCCATTACTAATCATCATTAAGTTACATGATCAGAATAGGGTGTACGTATCATGCAATAAAATTTATATAATCATGAGTTGAAATAAAATATTTAACATAATCAAGCCAAATATAAAATATAGGTTATTACGATCGTCTTTTTTTTGCAACATTATAGTACTTTTAGAGAAGCACACACTTGTCAAATTCGTGTTTTAGTACAGGTGCATCTCACCGCTCACAATAATGACGTTTATGAACTTCTATGATTTATTCCATACGAAAAAATTATACTTTAGCCATAGGTAACATATTATTCAGATACATTAAAGCATGTTATTATTCATAATGTATTGTTTTCAATCTCAGTATCCGTAACAGGTACCTTGAGATAGAAATCAATTCAGGTTTGGTGCAGCACGACTTTTTTATAATTAGGTATTCGTTTAGACGAAATTCCGCTTTGCATATATCTCCAAGTCTGATCAATAACATTTGCGCTTTTTTATTTGCAGCTAGGTGGTGCAGGAATTACGTACTTTCTGAAGCTGAGGTTTAAAACAGCTGATGTAGGTAGTTTCTTCCACATGTGTAAATCATTATGATAATTCAATTGTACAGTGCATTGGGTTCGTGTAAGACAGTACGTAACCTGTTGCATATCTAGTACTGGTCTACATGAAGCCCTAGATTACTTATAAATCTAACTCTGATTTAATATTAAAAGTGTACATGTAACATGGCATTTAAAGTGTTACTACAAAACAATTTGTAATACCTGTACTACTTGTATTTCAAATTAGATCCCCCATGGCGCAATAATGCATATATCTAAACATCTGTGTGCTAAAGATTCTATAGATCAATCGTGAATTTCCACTCCTCAATCATTGATGAAGTAAACAACTACGACGCAAAGATCAATAATGCCAGTTTTCTAAATAAATGTAATTTGGCTTACAATTTCATCGAAATCCTGTATGCATTCCCTTCCCCCTACCTTATCATGCATAAGGGACAGAATAGGCCGACCTCTGGAGTGAGAGAGAAAAACAATTTGAGCTATATGAAAAACTTCAAACTGAACCTAACACCATGCAACATACAAGAATATGATTCAGATTAACGATATGTGTACACATTATTTCGGATTTATCTAAAGTGTACATACAACCAATGAGACATAATTGTCGATAACAATACGGAAAATGTATTGTTTACGAGGCACACACACTCTATTGCATTTAATATTTTGCTGTTGTTTCTTAAACTTATAATACTGTCCCAAAAATCGATTATTATCAATTATACAAATGTCCAAAGGCAGAGCAGCAGGGAGGGTGAACCCTACAAATTTTTGCGACAAAATCGATTAAAGCCTCAGAATGCCCAATAGAGCCTTCCTACGAAATCTCATATTTTAACCAAAAACAAAAATAAAGACCCCATTTTACAAATGGAGCCTTAGCGATTTTGTCGTAAATATGTTGTCATAACCACCCTCAAATTGCTGCCAATAATTGCTATCATTGTTGTCATAACCCTCCCTGCTGCTGGAAGGATTTCAGGGTTAATACAAATGATTTAACCGAATATTTGTTAGCTTTTCACAAACAGACTAATCGATAATACTTCACCACGTAGATCAATTAAATTATTTGACTGATCGGTGAGTGTAAAATTAATTCTAGTTAGCAAATCATTTTGACATTGCATATATAATGGATTAGTCGGATTCTCAACAATTAGAAATCCTGTAGGAGCTGTTGGTGCTAATGAATAAAGAATGTAACCTTGTTGGGCTTGATTTGATTGCTCGAGATTAATTTGAAAGCTTCCGTCGATTACATCACACGTTAAATTAAGCGCGATCACCGATGAAATATCCACATTGCTCGGTGCGATATGTCTACCGTCGCCGTCGGGAGAATTATTATGAGTGAGGATAATAGGCTTCGACTGGCTATCTTTCCATGATTGATAAATTTTATTAAATCCTTCGTTGATGGCAGTTCTGAGTTGATTTTTTAGTTCAGGTGCGTTATATCCTGGTAGTTTATAATTTGGATTTTCTTTAATATTTTTTTATAATTTCGGGCGGAACTAGTTCTTGAAATCGGGGATTTTCATCAGTAAAAACACTAATAATCCTCGAATTAAATGTTTCCATATCATCGATGATTTTATTACCTGCAGCGACTATACTAGTAAATTCAGCTTGTGTGAAAAGGCCAGATCCTAACGAGGGTAATAGCAACGAAAAATCCTGATTCATTTTTTTGAAGATATAGGATTCAATATTTACGATTTCTGGACTTGTTTCATGTGTTTCCAGAATTTCACCTTCCTGTGAGATATAATCATTAAAAAATGGTAATGTCTACACATCCTTACCATATTCATCTTTATCCTTATGTCGATATATCTTTGTGAAGTTTATATCCTCGAATTTTTTATAAGTTTTGATGGATTTTCAGGTCCTATTTCATCAGTAGTGTAATCAGATTTTATAGGTTCCGGCGTAGAAGCGCTAGCGGTTCTAGGTTGTTCTGCCGGCCATCCTAATACTGTTCTTATTGAACTGTTATAAATATCCACAACATACCCAGGAGAGCTTATTTCAATTGTAGATGATAGTATTGGTTCATGAACTGTTATCGCAATTTTTGATTCCCTTCTAGTAATGGATTTTATTCTACGTTGTAATTCATTATTAATTTCCTCAATTTGATAGGACCCAGTTGGTATTGAAACAACGTTCCAATCTGGAGTGTCATCTTTTTTATTCCTATACGCAAATACCAGAGAGTTATTAGTTCTCTGACCACCAAATGGAACCGATCTGATATTAGGCCAAATATGATACACTCGTAATTTTGCCAACGCGATTTCCTTTACTAAAACAGGGGAAGGGAAATTCACACTGAATTTAGGGTTTGTTGACGATATTGATATCATGCTTGTTTTCCGCGGAGTGGTATTTTCTGCTATCCGCTGAAGTAGTTGAAACTCTTGCGACATCATTATTATTATTTACAATGTCTAATTTCGCAAAAGATGAAAAAAACGCTAGCGTTTTTAATCGCAGTATCATAAATACGTATCATCGCGGAGAACTCGTCATCGGTAATTATCGTATCATTAATCGATGATGACATCAACGAGAATAATTGTGAGTAACCGTTAGATACTGTTTGATGTTTTACTATATAGTCGTTAAGTTTTTCTTGAGAACACGATGATATTTTTTTAGTAATAGCATTTGCAATCCCAGCAAATGTTGTCACCGTGAAAATAGCAATTGGGACAGCAATCGGAGCTACCATTGTTACTGAAGATAGTATAATACCAGCAACGGCCATTATACCAGATACCGAGTATACTGTAACATCAATCGCGGTAATTCTCCTGCGATATTTTTTAATTTTTATTTCATACTCATCAATGAATGTTTTGAGTTTCGTTAAAAACTCTTTGACGGTATCATAGCGATATTGCGATGACGGAGTCATAGTATTTTAAAACCTCAAGTGGTTTCTAATTGTTAAAAATTCTAATTCAGATCAGCTAAAAACTCCATGTACCATACAAATGATGTCTTATTTAAATTAGGATCAGTGCTTGTTATTGTAAACCGTTTGTATTCACCCACGTCGCTGAAATCACGTTGTTGTATCCATAGGAAGTCGATGATGATATATTAAACTGATTCAGTGACACTATTGTTAATCGATAAATACCCATGTTTGATACAGTGAGAGTTATTGTATTCTTTTTAGGTTCCCAATCTAATGATCCAGAGAGAACTGTGTATACCATATTTATGATATTCCTCTCATGAGGAATCTTTATTTTTTCAAGTAGCGGAAGATTGTTTTTGAACGTTGTAATATCCGTGTTGATTGCTTCCAATTGCCGATTAATCGCTGGTATTTCTTCGATGGATTTTTTAATATCCGGAAGTTTGATATCTAGTTTATCAAGTGGACCTCCCAAAAATTTATCAACAATGTTTTTACGAAATGTTGAAAACTGTTTTACGTGTTCTTCATATCTTAATTGAAATGTTGCAATTTCCAACATAGATGCTTTTATCTCTGCAATATTTGGTGTGGTTACTGGTGTATTTCCAAGGAATTGTAGCAGCTGTTTGTCAATTTTGTCTACGATTGACTTTTGTAATTCATAGAATTTATTAAATTCAGCTTTATGTTTGTTATATTCATCATTGAGTGATTTTAACTCGTTTGCTGTGCTATCTACTGTTGTTAGTTTATCCGTGATTGTCGAAACAAATATCCCCGGTTTGAGTTTTCCATCGTTTGAATATAACGCTATTGTATTTTCAACGACGTCACGTCTTCGTATTAGGATATCATCCAATGACACATTACTAGATTTCAATTTGCCCTGGCGATCTTGAAATACAACTATTTCCCCAGGATCTACACTTGACAAGTTTAATGTCTCGGCGATTTCATCTTCGATTATTTTTTTACATCTTCGACAGCGAATTTACTATCGGTTTCTGTTTTTTTGACTCTGATAGAGGTCGTCCCCAAATATCAATCATTATAAGAAAACGCTAACGTTTTTCTAAATAATTTCTAATTGGTGAAAACGCTATCGTTTTTGCCATTGCCCGCTGGTATATTCATTAACAACAACTTGTGGTGGTTTCCTTGGAAATCTAGATATCTGTGCAAGGACGTTTAATACTTCACGACCGCATATCGGTGGATCATTTAACCGTTATGTTGGTAGCGTGGAATAAAAATTCGGAGCCAACGATGATTTTGTTATTGTAGATACATATCGCATAAATTCTTTTGGTGGAGCTAATCCATATGAATCAAAATAGACAATTCCACGTGGATCAATTGCATATGCGACCCAATGAGTTCCTTCTCCGCTGCTGTTATCAAGATTGATAATACCCGTTTCATTTTTCATTGGTTTTGACGGTAATTGATTTCTCATGAAAACTCCTCTAAAGTTTTTTATTGATAACGATTTTACAGCATCAATTAAATCAAAATTGAACATTGGTGAAAATCCAAGGGATTTTTCCACTAATAAGCCGTTTCTGGTATTCTTAGACCCGTGCCCTTGTACCAATTGTTTGGGGTTCCTGGTAGTCTTAGACCCTTTCCCTTTTTTATAGCCTTTCGCAGTAGCCTTTTTCAGGGCCATTCCTGCAGCAGTACCAACGGCTCCTAACGCTGCCGCCTTCGCAACCGCTGGGGCAGCCGCTGAAATCAATACTGGAATAGCAGCTAACAGCGGAAATATACCACCTGATTTTATCATACTGGCGATTGCTGCTTTCGAAAAATCAATTTGAACTCCTCGTTTGCTCTTTAGCGCATCATTGAAATGTTTTATTTGACGATCTGTCAATGATAATTTATGCGCACCACCGGAAATTTGAGTGGGTTTCAGCGTTATTGTGGTTCCACATTCTTTAGCCGACTTTGATTTCAATTTCTTGACCTGACCATCAGTCAACTGGACATTTACAATACTATATGTCATTCTATTCTACAACGTAATTTAAACTTTTAATTTATCTTATTGTGAAAATACTAACTACATGTTTTCCACTGGTGCATCAATAAGTCTCATTCGTCCGCCAACTCCTTCTAACAACATTGAGTTATCACTGAGAATGACAGCAACTGCTCTATAATCAGCTATACCAGCAGGGCGTTGTACCCGAGCTTGGAAGAATATATCAACAACAGATTGTCTCATCATGTCAAGATGTTCCAATGAAAAGTAATAAATCGGATAGTGTTTTTCAAAATCAATTTGCGATATTTGCAAACCAGTATCAACATTTTGATCACTACCCATAAACGACAATATTCTATGATATACACGTGCTACGTCGTTGTTTACATAATCAAGCTGTACAAGCTCTGCTGGCTCTTGTTGTCCGTTTATTCTCAACGAAACTTCACTTACTCCTAATTTATCAAATATCATATGACTAGATAATTGACGACTCACTCGATTTGCATCCTGTAACGCTAAAAAGATATGACGTGGAGCTGAAACACCTTGTTTTGATGCTAAGTGCCATGTAAATTTGCCATTTACATTATCCTGCTTCGTATCAGTCGTTGTTGTTAGCCAAATTAGCAATGATTTTCCACCTGTGTCCATAAACGATAGTAATTATTGCTCTATTGCGACTGCTGGAGTCAAGACTGACATCCATAGAACCAATTTATTTAAAATGATTTTACCATCATCAACACCATTAGAACGCCAGATTGCATCATTGTCATTCTCCTTTCGCATTAACACGACTGTATGCTTTGCTCCATAGATGACTTTTCTGACATTTCTACAGAATCCGAATATGTGATGTAACGGAATTGCACATGAAAACCGTCGATGCTGTCCTTTCAATGCTCCCTTTCGTGTTGCAAATCGTAGATTGAAATTATCATTGACCCTTTTTAAAATGTCGAATGCAGCGGCTGGTCTATCTTCAGGGTCTAGATTATTTGCGAGTTGTTGATTAGCTTCTGCAGTAGCTACCGCAGTTCGTACTTTAATAAACTGAATATGGTCAGCATGATCAGAAGTATCCTTAGCAAACATCATAGACGGACCAGCCGACCTTGTATAATCATCAGAATATCTCGCAAGTCCGATTATTGTTGTTGCAATATCAACATCTTGTTCTATTGATTCAATTTCTTTTCCATCAATGATATATCTTGCACTGTTAAATAGCGCCATAATGCCATTATTTACAAAACCAACTCGGATATTTTGGTTATCCCCGTATGGTGTATCAGCTGCAACATTTGTTACAAGCTCTCCTTCTACTTCAAAAAATGCCTCACACGGCAAAAAGTATCTACTTGTATTTTGAACTTGAAGTTCAACTCTCCCCGTTGATTAGGCTCTCTTGCAGGATAGGCATAATAATGATAGTTAATTTTAGAATCATCTTTATTTACCGGTGCTGCCATATCAAACGCTGGATCGGCAATTTTTTAAATGCCATTTATACTAAAACACTATCGTTTTTCTAAATGTAGTAATGCTATCATTAATTTGTTGTTACGATTTCTTCCAAGACCGCTTCCCGCTATCATACTTGCAATATTACTACTATCTGGTGAAGTCATTGCTAATGATGCTAGTTTTTGTTCCACTGCGTTATTTATCACTTTACTGACATTTGCAGGCATCATTGTTGTTGAAGGTAGCGGTGTTGAAACCATTTGTGGTGGTTTTCGTCCGAATCTAGATTTCGCCAATGACGTTATTCTATTCTTTGCGGTAGAAAAGGCCGTTCCTGCAAGATCTCCAACAGCGTTAATTCCCTTATTACGAATAACATCAATGGCTTTCATCGCTAATTGTTTAGCAACTGGTGCTACTTTTGGGGCTATTCTTGTGAATAAACCCGCTATGGTATTTCCAAGGCCGTCTCCATAGTATGCCCAATAGACGGGCAATCTTGAGTTTACCACATACACGTTTGTTGGTTTATTGTTAATATAGTGTACTATCATCTTATTTGAAATGACTTTGTAATTTCTAAATGCAAGCATTTCAGAAATTTCAATCGCTATAATAACCACTAAATTCCCCTGGAATTCCGTCCATTAACTCATCCAAGAGTTCTCGATACGTATGAACATCAATTATCCCCCCTTGGAAAAATCGTCTGCAAATATCAAATGCCTCATTAGTTATTTCGACTGAGTTATTCCCAGCTCGCTTACCTCCCATAAGAACCTCAAGTCGTGATATATCATTAATGATATTACTAGGACACATATGAGAATCATGATGAGAACTGCCATAAGCTTTTCCTGAAGTACTTGCTGGTTCGGATACGTTTTGAGTTTCTGGAGATTGTTGACCTCGACCTCGACCTCGACCTCGTCCTCGACCTCGTCCTCGACCTTGTTGTTGTTCTTTTCGTTGTTGTTGTTGTTGTTCTTTTAGTTGTTGTTGTTGTATATCATACGCATCAACTCCCATTTTAAAAGCTCTGTACTCCAATGTATTCTTTTTTAATTTGCCGGGGTCTTTTTTATTAATTTTATATATCCAATCCACCCAGTCATCTCGTTTTATTGTGTTTTTTTTATACTCGTCTTTTAAAAATTTTCCCCTTGTATAATAACTTTTGATAGCGAAGTAACCAAATGACGCAAAGTCTTCAGGTTTCAGCAATTGAATTCGTCTGATTTCTGCTATAGCTTCATCGGTGAATTTCTCGTTAAAAGGAACACATTTTTTAGTGGAAACTCTTTCAATAGAATCACTAGCACCTTCAACGGGGTTATCATCAGAATCAATATTACCCATTTGTTGTATTTCTCGCTGAGTTTGTAACTCACCTGAAAGCTGTTTTATTCCCTCCTGAGTTTTTTCAGTCTCTGTAGCAATCTTTCCCAGTACATCAATAATAGGTACTGCTCCCTCTTTAGGGATGTCGCCGTATATAGCACGTTCTGTTGCAAGTTTCATATCTTTAGTGGCTTTAGTTACAGGGGCAAAAAGCTGTTCACTCCCAATAGAAAAGTCAGTCTGCGCTTGCTGTCTAAGTTGTAGTTTATCTCGCACGTCATCTCGAATTGGTATAAACTTTTTCAGTAATGCTAACCTCTCACGGGCTAGTCTGGTAGTTAATGATTCTGATGTCATTACTGGAAATAACGTTTTTCCAATTGTGGATTTTCAGTGGGTGTCAATGCTTGCATTTTCAGACTCATCCATCAAACGTCTTATAGATTTCACTTTCAAAGCAATCTCGGACCGAACTTGGTACTGTTCCCCTAGTTTCTTTCTAATTGCTTCAACTATATTAAATAGCCGAATGAATAAATTAATATCATTGTTATACAAAGAAATATTAACCGCTTTTTGGATTCTTTTTATCAGTGAATACATTTTAGGTAGGACATATCTTCCATGTTTCAATTGTATATCAATTTGCTCAAATTCATTCAAAAGTCTGTCTTCATTCAAAAATTCAGAAGAAAGTACGATTCCTTGATTTCTTAAATTTGATATTTCTGTGATGATAGATGTAATATCTTGAAATTCCATTTATTGAATATTATTAACAGTGTATTTTCTTTATCTTTAAGATATTATTTAAACCCTTAATACCCAATCAAACATACAAAAAAGGGACATATACAATGCTTGGTCATCTCCTTCGAGTTAAAACGCAGATAGTTAAGCATACATTAAAGACTTATACAATACCCTAACCCCCCAATCGAGTTCAAGGGCGGGCTATATGGGTATTAGACTCAGAAACCATAAGCGGTTTCACACAACATGTAACATATAACATGAAGCCCTCATTTGGATATCTTTCGCGCCAAACGACGTCAAAGAGGACCAGAGGGGGGACAGCACATTCTTGGAACTCATTGAGTGCCTTCGCATTAAATAAGCCCAAGGGCCACAAACATAGATCTACGGCGGAAGCTATAACGTAATAAAAATAATATTAGACCTCCCAGAAGATATGTTGTGGGGGGGACAGTATATTACATATAGGATGGTATATGATAGCATGATTATATATACAATGCGATTATATAGGATGATTATATATACAATGCGATTATATAGGATGGTATATATACAATAAGATGATATATATATATATATATATATATATATATATATATATATATATATATATATATATATATACAATGCGATTATATAGGATGATATTATATATACTAGGGACAGCACATTACATATAGGATGGTTATATATACAATGAGATGATAGGATGGTATGATAGGGACAGTACAGGACGATACAAACATGAAATGACGGGGCGGACTTACTACACCCAATCTACCAATCAAAAGCAACCCAAGAAATTAACCATGGTTGCAGTTGAAAAAATTCAACCACACCATGACAATGGCGTGGGTAGTTTTGATTGGCATATTGGGCTTCGCTTAAAGCCCCAAACGTATACAGCTCATATTATATATAAGGTGATAATAAGGCCAGTATCGATAAGCGAGTGTATATTTATTTTCCTAGCATTTCATAGTGAAAATTGTGTAGTAATTTCAATGGAAACTAAATATTTAAATAAAACATTAAAACAAGAAATACAACTGTTAAATAATAGCAAAATTTTTATTAATTTCTATAATATTACGTGTTTATTTAATCGTAATAATAATGGATTTACATGACGAGATAACTCTGTCGTGGACCTGTCAATTCAGGACCTGCTATGACTAAAATAGCATATTTATAATTAAAACTCACTATTGAGAGTTATCTTGTAAATAGGAAAACTTTATTCTATGTCCATTTTTCTTTGAGATAGCTGTTTGACAAATCCCTTCAGCAACGTTTCGTACTGAAGGCATACATATTCCAAAATATTTCCCTGCAGCATTCATTGATTGAAAAATTCTTTTTTCATTCGTCGCTGTATCAAATGATTGTACTGGTTTCTTTCCAACTGACTTACAAGTCCCTGTCTTTCCCTTTCTTGTATTATCAATTTGAGAAATGCATTGCAAATTTTGAAGAGAATTATTTTGAATATTGGAATCAATGTGATCAATAACACAGCCATCTTTAATCGGTCCCATATAACACTCAAAGACTGCCCTATGACAGAGATATACCTTTCTTCCAGCAGTAAAACACAAATATCCCTGATTATTAACAAATCCCACAGGTTTCTTTAGTCTACAGTGTCTAACAACACCTTTACGAGATATTTCATAATTAACAAGTTTGAGGTGAGGTCTGAATTCTTGCTCCATTTATATACAATAATACTATTTGTCTAATTCATCATTTGTTTTATTTATAAATCTATTAATGTAGTCTTGAGTGGTTTTTATGATTTAGTCTTTGATAGAGTCATGGTTAGGGTCAATGATAGCGTTTTTTATTCGTTTATCATAATAACGTTTCAATTCTCTAAACCGCTTACCTCCACAATTGATACATAATTGTGATTTTCCTCTCACACCCACCCCACAATTTATGCATGGGGCCGGGCCTGTCGAATTATTTCTGACGCTCTGTAAGTGATGTCCACAGAATTCACCTCTACACGATTTATTGCATGGGGTTACTGATCCAATCATAAGCCATTTGCAGTGATTTATTATTTATAAACAAAATTTTCTATTTAAATGTTTGTCTTATTTATGTGAATGAAGAATTCAAGAGATTATCGACAATTAAGCCTTATAAAAATATTAAATTCAATCTTGATAGAACCCTCGAAGATGTACCAAAAGGAGAATAAATAATAGAAGTCTGATTAGAAAAATACGAGATTGTGTTAATAAGTTTAAACAGGACGGCGCATCACACACCTGGTCAACATTTAAAATTGATGGTGTTGTTGATGCTAGAATGAATGATGAAACAGCAGCTATGATACTATCACAACTTGGCAATAAAAGGTATTTTCTCAGAGTGAAATTCATTATCAATTTAGAATCGGGCGATATAATCATACGGGACAAATTTGAGCCAATTCTCAAAGATAGGACAACAGTCATTGTTAGCCGTGATTCCAGACCAGGGCTGTTAACTGGAATTGATAAACCATACTATGAAAAAGCGTATCCTGAAACAGCAATTGTTTATGGGATGTATCCGTTAAATAAGAAACCTGACATTGGAAAACTAGCACCAATGAAACAGTCAACATCAGTAGAAAAACCACTCAATTGTGTGGCAGAACGTGTCATAGAACACTTTACAAATGCACTCCGTGGGAATAAATTAAACGATCTAAGACGTAAAAAATAGATCCATGGGAGCTAACAGTGAAGAAGAACGGAGCAACTATTTCCGATATAGCTAGATTGGAAAAGTCGCTGAGATTTCCGATAACCGTTTCAACGATAACCGGCGAAGTATTATACGAATCGAAATACAATAAAAACGGAGCTCCAATCAAAATTATTGATCATAACAAACACGCATGGACATCCGGGGATACAATATTCCCGCGAGAGAGAACAGTGAAGTATATCCCAGAAGAATTCACCAAGGATGGTATTCTCACTGAAGAAAGATTATTCGATGCTATTGCTAGTTTGTGTAAAAACGACCCTGTATCAGTATGGCTACTTCATAGTTTTGAAGCTGAAGAATGTCAATTTTATCAATTTGTGAGACCTAACGGTGAATTATTTCGTACTGAAAGTCTATATAATAGGATGAAAAATCTAGCAAAAAGTCTCTGTGAAAACGCTAGCGTTTTTAATGGAAAATCCGACGATTACGAACAGTTACTTACAAATTGTTTTACAATTCCATCGGTTGCAGCTCATTTTGCAAGAAAGAAAAATAATTGGAAACCAACACGAAAAGAGTTTTTACAGGATGTTCAATCCAGCTGTCTGGAATATTATCATGGCGGTCTATGGAACGTTAAGTACAATCGTGAAAGTATGATATCAGTTGATATCGTTGCCTGTTATCCAGGAAGTTTTCTACGATATGGATTCGCTGGTGAGTATTTTAAACGGTTTGGACATCCCACACATGAAATGACTCGCGTTGTTATTAATGGACCACTGCCTGATTTTGATTTGACCGGTTTTGCTCGCGTAGTATCATTTGAATTCGCTGAAGGACTTCATCCGTGTTGTTATGTTTGGATTGGTAGACACATGGCTGAAAGGATGTGGTTACCAATAGTGTTATTGCGATATATGATTGATTGTAAAATGTTAGTTTCGTTGATTGTCAGCGAAGCGATTATCTCATATCGAAAACAAACCAATGTCTGGTTGCCAGAACCAGAATGTCTTGGTAGTATAATCTATAAGTCTAGAAAACATATTGATGCTGACGAGGAGTACATCATTGAATGGTCAAAAAAGATATTTAATCAACGAAATAGTGAAGCAAAGGATCTCGGCCGAAGAATAATTGGTAAATTTACACAAGTGGAAAAAAATTCAACTTTTAAAGACAATCCTAACGACTGATTATAGATGATGCCGAATACGACTTCGTTATTAAAGATGCAGTAGAGAAAAATAGATACGCAAATTGTAAAACAGCCTTCTTGTCCAATAAAACAAAGTAAGGTAGAATTGTTACTTACAGTGATGGAGAAAGCTCTGCATATCTACATTTGAGAGCTTCTATGTTGGGTTATGCATCTATCAATTTATTTGCAATGATAAATAGATTTCCTAGTATAGCAGTTAGAGTTGCAATTGATTCAGTGTATGTCGATAAAAAATATATCAAACATGTAACTAAATTTACTAATAGCGAAGAGTCTTTGGGAACATGGCGAATTAAACGTGAAATACAATGCGATTATTCTAAATCAGCAGACGTTGAGATTAAAAGAGGTTACCTGAAAAACGATAATTCTATCAGTGATAAATCCGAAGGATTTTCTATGTCCAAAGCACCACCGATATCAGATCCAATTTGTAGATATAAAACAGTTTATTTAAACGGTTGAGGTGGATCTGGAAAGACAACACGTGTGATAGAATTATATCCAGAGAGAACGTCCATGATTGTACTCACACCAACCCATAGACTAGCGAGAGAGATAAAACAACGAAATGTTGAAGCTTGCACGTCTCATAGTTTTTTCGATACAAGGGCGATGCTTGGACTTCTGAGCGAATGGGTGAGAAATTTATTCCTGCGGTTATTATTTGGGATGAAGCATGTACTCTTTCAGAAGATTATTAAAAATGTTTCTTAATTGGTTATTGCAAAATAATACAAAAGTTATATTGTGCGGCGATCATGGTCAACCACCACCATTTGTTGGTAGAAGTCCACATAATTGGTTAAAAGGATTTGTTGATTATTACGAAGAAATTGATACTGACCATAGAGCACTCGATGAGAAGTTACGTGAGTTTAAAAAACTAATTAGATTACAACCCGATAGAATTCAATGTGAAGTAGCGCGTGAAATAATTTCTGAAACACCTATGAATGATTTTTGGGAAACATGGAGACCAAATGATTTTGTAGTAGCAAGTAGAAAGATAGTCAGAGACGCACTTCAGAAAAAGTTGTTTTAGCTACACAAGAAAAAATTCCCAACATTTCCAGTACCGTTGTGTTATAGACCATCGGATACACGAAAGCAGAATATTGAAGTTGAAATTCCAGGCCAGACGGAAAAACAGATTCTACTGTTAAATGATATTGTGCTAGTTGATATCAATGCTGTAGAAGATGCATTATGCGCTGATAAATCACCATGGACGCTTGGTTATGAAACAACAATACCCTCGTCACAAGGATTGACCATCACGGATACAATTGTTTGGATAGTTGATAATCGCATTGAATGGTCAAATTTAGTCTATCTCGCAGTGTCCAGAGTACGACGAATAAATCAACTACGAAGGGTTGTTTTCGATGATGATTTTAATGCAAACGATGATAGCACTGATATTAGCATCATTAATAAAAAAAACTCTCTGGTTACAAACAGCAGGACAACAAAAACCAACGAGAATTTGATATTGATGCTGAAGTAATAATCGCATTAAAAGAGCAACAGAATAATCACTGCGCCAGTTGCAATTGTATAATGCACTGGCAGTATTCGGATAAAGACCCTCGACAATTCACCGTAGACAGAAAAAAATAACAGTCTTGGTCATGTCAGAAACAATGTGATGTTGACCCGTCTTGAGTGTAATATACGTAACGGAGCTAGGAAAGACCAAGTGGCGGTAATTGAGTATCGTCCGGAATGACTTGTAGTTGTTCGCGTGTAAAACCACGCTGAAGTGCAGTTGAATCCAATCTGTAGATTGGAGGTCTACCAGTTGATCGCGTTATGGTTGAAATTTTATGCGTAGTAACACTCCATATAGGACCAGTAGCTCTTCTTTTACCACCTTCAAGTTCTCCTGGTTCGTATAAATATCTCACAATAATATCACCGAGAAGTGGCTGAGTGCTAACCCGCTGTGGTTGTTCGGGTATATATTTTTTATTGCAATATTTGGTTTCATATTAATAGTTCGAGTAATCTCGTTATTTAACGCTGCAACTACACTCGGTAACCTTTGGACCCATTCACGAGATCGTTTTTCTTGGATGAATTCTTTTGCATATTGATATCCAAATAACCGTTCCGCAAGAGTTCGATTAAATCGTTCTACAATTGCCTGATCACGATGTAACGCAGTATGTCCCCGTCGTATTGTAACATTATGAGTTTTCATTGTTGATAGAACAGCACCTTGAAACTGTTTGCCAGAATCAACTTGTAATAGATTTGGCCATCTTAGAGGACCTCGTCGATAAATCCTTTCAAATGCAGAAGCGTTCAGAAGCTGACTTTGTTTTCAATGGTTCTGCTTGTTTAAATCGACTCGCAATATCAACTACAGTTAGCGCGTATTTGTAACCATGGTCATGTGGTAAAAACAATAAATCAGCCTGATGAACTTCATTGGGTACGGTAACATCAAAATGAGAATAATTAATTTGTTTAGGCGGTGGTAGATAAATCTGCCATATAGCTTGTTTGGATAACCAATCTTCCGCAGTGGACTTTTTCACTTTTGCAGCGTTAGCGAGTTTACTGATTGCTGCTTTACCCCTCCAGTATCCTTTCTGAGAATAATAAATAGATTCCATACTATAAAAACACTAGTGTTTTCATTTACCAGCACCTAACACCAATTTGCCTTTCATAACTGATTTGACCAACCATGAAGTCAATTTTTCTTTGAAGGATTTATCGGGAATAGCATTTAACGCATGAATTAATTTTACATCCGCGAGATGTCTTTGTTGCAAATTATTGCTTTTATATGCAACATCATGAGCATGACATGCCTTATCAATAGCATTTATCGGATACTCACCAGGCCGGGGCTGATTTTGATCATCAAGTCTGAGATCTAATCTTGTTCCGGGACCACAGTAGCTATATCCTGGAAGATGTTTTTCTCCAGGGTATTTTGCCCATGAGGTTCCGGGGAATTTTCCCAATTTGGCTTCGATATCACCTCCGTGTCGCTTTTTTTTAAAGAAATAAATCGAAATTTTTTTTGTACAACATGTTACACGCTTACCAGTAAGTGCCGATCTGTTATTTTTAGTTGTAATCGTAGTCGCATCATTTGTACTAGTACGCTGTTTACATTTAACACAATATAGATCCATAATTTATATATAGCGTTATGAATATAATTGATTTTTCAGCGACTAAAAGAAAAGAACCGGTGAAACACCACGCAGCGCTTCCGAATTCTGTCCGTGCCATTATAATCGGACCATCTGGATCGGGTAAAACACAATTGCTGCTTAATTTGATAATGCGATTTATGAAGTGGGATAAATTATATTTAGTTGCTCCATCCATAGATGATCAACGGTGATATGAAGTGCTAAAAGATTATAATGAGAATGCATCAGAAATTAAAGGTGAAAATGTAATCGACTTTATAACAGATATTGATGATGCGCCTAGCGTATAGATGACCTCGATGGAGACATAAACAATCTTGTTGTGTACGATGATGTGATGTTAGATAATCAAAAGAACCCTGCTAGAATATTTTCACGAGGTAGGCATAAAAACACTGACGTGATATATGTCACTCAACGCTACACTCAGATTCCAAAAGTGATTCGCGATAACTGCAATATTCTTGCTGTATTCGACGGCGTTGATACACATACGCTACGAAATATTTGGCAGACATGGTGTTCCGATATGGACTTCAATGGATTCAAAAATTACTTTAGTCATGCTCAGTCAGTCCCACATGGATTTATAACAATAAATTTACACGACCCTCGGTCACGATCTCGTATTGGACTTGATCAAATATTCGGTTAAATCATTTGTATTAACCCTGAAATCCTTCCAGCAGCAGGGAGGGCTATGACAACATTGATAGCAATTATTGGCAGCAATTTAAGGGTGGTTATGACAACATATTTACGACAAAATCGCTAAGGCTTCATTTGTAAAATGGGGTCTTTATTTTATTTTTTTTTTGGTTGAAATATGAGATTTCGTAGGAAGGCTCTATTGGGCATTCTGAGACTTTAATCGATTTCGTCGCAAAAATTTGTAGGGTTCACCCTCACTGCTGCTGGCAGCCAACGTATCGACCAAAAGATAAGCTTAGCGATTAACAATGACAAAAATGCCTTAATAGTAACTATCCCATAATGACCAAAACACCCTAAACCCATCTCTCTCTCTCTCTCTCTCTCTCTCTCTCTCTCTCTCTCTCTCTCTCTCTCTCTCTCTCTCTCTCTCTCTCTCTCTCTCTCTCTCTCTCTCTCTCTCTCAATTTTTAGTTGTTTTTAGTAAATCTTAATTCCGTTCGAAGGCAAAATATGTGTATTTTATGTGATATATATATATATATATATATATATATATATATATATATATATATATATATATATATATATATATATATATATATATATATATATATATATATATATATATATATGAGTACGTACCCTGTATCTTTGATATATCACTAGATGTATGTATAAATTAGTCATGAAAGAAAGCTCGGCAAGCCTCGTTTTCTTTTAATGAAAAATCAATATATCACAATGAACATGACTGATACAGGTATAGGAAAAAAAGGTTTAGGTATAAAATTCTTCTCATCTTGTGGTTTTTATTTTGTTTTGATCTGGGATTTATGGGAGGGGGTCAATTCCTCCACTCCAGCATTTATACTTCCTAAATGTGACCTTGTTATATATTGACAATTCGTTAGTGGATGTACTCCTGTCTACTGTAAATATATCCCTTTGTTAATCAACATAAAACCCATAAAAATGGACTTAGCAAAGTGTAGTTTAGATTGTTGATGAATAATATACTGCTACAGTATAAATGACAGTCTTTGTTGTTGTTTCTATGCATTTATATTATTCCTATTTTTTATGTGGACACTATTATCAGTATTATTGTTATTATTTTTGTTGTTATTATTATTCAGAATGAAATAAAGAAATGTAAAATTAAAGTGCATGGTCACGTGATTGATGTTTCCGTAAGAGAGGAGTCTACTAAATCCAAGCCGAAACCTGCACCATACCAAAACGGCTGTAGTTGTCGCGACCTCAAACCTACGGACTTCCCAAGCGAAGAGTGATTGAATAGGTAATTGTTATACTTTGTGTTGCACTTTAGAGTATCGCAAAGACGAGCAAAGTAATTAGATCTGAGACAACTTCAGTGTATGATCAATGACAAATACAACAAACAATTTTAATGACAATTTGATTATTAAATGTCATTTTCTAGTATTATTATTTGAATAATTTTCCAGCAAAATCATTCAAGTGTACCATGCGATCATAAAATCATAGACTGTTATGCTGAGCATGACAGTTAACCATTTTGTCAGAAAATTCAATTATTTTTCTTTATTTTTCTAATTGTTGCTTTCTTCCACTTTAGTGGGGAAATGGCTGATGTTATTTATTTATAGTACATTTATTTATAGTACATGCATTTCCTTTGGAATATTATTTTGTTTATTTTATTTTTTTAATATATTTCAGGAGGATGACTGTTTGAGAAGCATGAAATGTTCATCCATTTATACATCAACATCGGACTTTTTATGGTTTATTCCATGCAAAATAAAACCCCGCTTTAAAGAATTTCATTGTAGCACCACTTCAGATATATCTTGATTGTTGTGTGCCCGCCTGATTTTCACATTAATTGTACCAATTGCTTTAAGTACTACCAAGTTTTAGTAACAAAACGACTTTGATTTAGTAATTTGGCAGGATGTGTTGTTCTATTTTCATTGTCCGTTTCTATATACGAAAATATCATTTTAGAAGTTTCTATTCGTGAATGTACTTTTGAATATATATATATATATATATATATATATATATATATATATATATATCTATACATATATATATATATAGATATATAGATATAGATATATATATATATATATATATATATATATATATATATATATATATATATATAGAGATATATATATATATATATATATATATATATATATATATATATATATATATATATATATATATATATTTTCGTGGAAGATGTCAGTTGTTTACAATACTAATAATTGTAATAATTGGTAATATAATTAATACTGTACCATCAAATATTTGGTACCAAGTCTATGTCTTCTTTATGTTGATCACTTCCTCGGCACGAGATAGAAAATAATTTGTTTAGTTTACTCTTGTCATCCACACAAACATACAAAACTAACACAAAATCTGCAACCTTGCATTCAGTGCATTCTGCTTAAAGTCCTTGCCAATGTTATGGTAAACATCAGACATGTAATGCTTGTTCAGTCATCTACAGTATACACTCAATCAAGCACCAATGAATCCCTGGTCGGAAAAGTGGTCTCATAGAACTTGTACATATCTTAATTATTCAAAATAGAAAAGTAATTTCTAATTCGTTAAATTAAGTATCAAATCTAAATTTTGTTAGAATTATCTGAGACTGCCATATTAAGACATACTCATAACAATAGACTTGGGAATCCATTAATTGATTTACTATTAGACACGACTTCATTTGTGTGTTAACAATTATTCATGGTTTAGTCTTTGAAATAATTATATGTGAAAACTTTGATTTGTGAATATTTTCAGATTTTTATGGAATAAAACAGAGAAAGGTCTATCCTTGTTGAAATTTATAAAGACACAGCTAAATGACATGTACACATTCATATATACTTGAAGGTAAAAATGTTCCTTTATTGGGTTTTTCATTGAATTTAGCTTTTCCATGATAGATAACGTTACTTTATCTATACATGCTATGCGTGTATGCTAAAATGAACGCATTTATCTTTTAAATCAAATATTACATATGTCATTACTGTTTTTAACATTTCTAGTATATTGATAAAAAAATTTCGGATGATATCTATTTTCCACTTAAGCACATATAATTCTGCATATATATATATATATATATATATATATATATATATATATATATATATATATATATATATATATATATATATATATATATATATATATATATATATATATATATATATATATACCACCCCAAATTTGTAAGTCATAAATGGTACGCATGGTCCATTTATCAAACCATCTGATTAATTTTTCATTATAGCACGATATATTACACTACAGAATGACTATGTAAATTCCGACTGTCGTGCAATAGCGGCTTTTACGTCCTCTTCAGTAGTAATGTTTCAGCCAATAAGATGAAAGATCAAGTCACTATTATACGCTCATATTAATTTTCTCCGTTAACTTTAGCAGCAGAGAGAGCGAATCCTACAACTTTTTTCGTAGGGTTATTTTTTAAAAATAAAGCTTCCTAGAAAAATGAGAATACAAGGTCAATAACGTCAAAACAAAACCTCTAACCGACAGACTTCTCTAATTGGGTTAGCTTATTTTTATTGACGCGTTTGACATCTGTGTTTTCGATTTTTTTTAGTGTGTATTTTTGTTTACCCGTCGGACATTTAATTCTCGTTATCACCCTCCCTGCTGTGGGTGTAGCTTAAGTAAATCAATATTATATCAATAATGGAATCACACACAGCTAAACTAACTCGACAACAATTAGAGGCAATTTAAAAATATATCATGCACACCAAGAGCCTCACGTGCATTTTGAGAGGCTACAGAGCAGTTATTTAAACCAATTATCAAACCTACAAAGAAAATTGTTACAGTAACCGAGGCAACACTCAAAGCACTTAAAACATTGCCAATTGATTTTGCTGGCCGTCTTCAAGCAGCTTAACCACCACCCAGGCAACTTGCATATATGTATGTGTGTATATGTGTATATATGTATGTATATATATATATATATATATATATATATATCTATATATATATATATATATATATATATATATATATATATGTATATATATATATATGTATATATATATATATATATATATATATATATATATATATATATATATATATATATATATGTATATATATAGATATATATATATATCTATATATATCTATCTATATCTATCTATATATATGTCTATATGTCTATATATATATATATAATTATATCTTTATATAAATATATATATATATATATATATATATATATATATATATATATATATATATATATAATTATATATATATATATATATATATTGCCCATATCAAAGACCTAGACAAAACAATTAATATTACCGTGTTTGGATATTATGAACGAGATAATTATGTAAACCTCGAATGTGTTAGTAATATGAGACTTGTCAGTTGGATGGGTGATGTATATCGCATCACTACTCATACTCTGCAATTCATATCTGAGAAAGATATTAATCATTTTAAGATTTTTATACATGCATTGAAGAAGGAAAGAGACAAAAATAGATTAGATTGCAATTTTAAGAAGTTAAATAATTAACGAAACGAAAAGAAAAAGAAAAAATTTCGAAAATTCAAGAGGTTGAATGAGCAAGCATACAAAAAGATTTGACATATGAAGAAATTAGACGAAATTGGAAATTATCTCCCCCAGTTAAGAAAGAAACAGAAGAAATGATTGGGAGTGGTCTGAGCGATTTGGTCACTAAAGGAGGTGGTCTTATTACTCCATGTCCAGACAATATTACCGACTTAGACAGACTAGACATTTTGATTGGCGGAGAGCGAGCCGGCAATAATTTCCCGGAAATCATTAATGAAGCAGCTCCTATTTTGTCCGAGATTATTTACAGGCGGTATCATGGATATTAATGTTTGTCAGTCAGTTATTGATAAAATTGCAGACGATTACCGCAGTGATTAATGGTATACAATTAGATTAGTGACAATAAATAAAATGATTATAAATAACGCCTAACGTGGACCAATCATGTTCCGGGTGATATATTCGCGATTATCTACGTATTAAGCGATCGACGGAGTTGGATTGGTTAATGTTTTTCAGGGCATTTTCAGAAGGATTGTCCCAAAAACAATACTGATTGCAACTCAACTGGAACTGGAAAAGCAGCAGGGAGGCTGAACCCTACAACGTTTTGCTCGACCCCGTAAGCAAAATATAAGGGTTCCTACATAGGCTGAAGAACAAGGTCAATAATGTTAAACAAGCGCCTCTAACTTGTCTATTTCCATACGGTTAATAACCGGTAATAAATCGTTTTAGTTAGATCACTTTTGTTAAACCATTATTGACTATTGTTTTAAATTTGTATGCGATTTCGGTTATTTGTCTGGTCACGCAATTTTTGTCGTTTACTCTTCCTGCTGCTATGAATTAAACAGCCAGTATAGATATCATTAATAAATGAATATTGGAGAACCACATTCAGCTAGATTAGCTCGAGAGCGACTAGAGGCAATAATAAAATATTTACACGTCCGTGATTTAGTTAAAAAACAGCTACAATCTCGTCAGGAGTCTCATTTTGAATTTGAAGAGGGTACAAAACAATTACTTAAACCTATCACTGAGACCATTAAAGGTATTCTACCTGCATTAGATAAGAAAAAAACGCTAGCGCAAATGGAAAAACAGCAGAAAGAACAAAACAGACAAAAAAGTTTTACGTGGGCTTCCACCCGAAATAGCTGCTGCGATGTCAGTCCTGGAAACACCTCAGGATGCAAATCAGACAGAAGGTGCTGAAGCACCAGCATCCGAACAAAAGAGTCATTGCAATAAGTACTGCTGTACAGATAAATAAATTTGATGAAAATATTGTTAAGGTTATTAATAACTTGAACCTAGATCAATTAGATGAGTTTACTTTGGATGGTTTTATTCGAAGAGATAAATTAATGAAACATAAATACGCTAAATATATTAAAAACAGTTAACAATGGCGAAAAGTATTATATCGCATACGCATGAATGTTGAACGAGTTAGAAATGATGATCCATTATATCAGAGTTATGTTAGGGCAATTGATAATTTAAATAAATCAAGAAAAATGAGGGAGAAGAGAATAAAAAACAAGAGAAACAATTGCAACCCAACAAAAACAACAACGAAAAACACCACAATCATTTGTCCAATCACTTCGTGATTATCCATAATCACCAAAGACACAATCAAAATCAAGTAAAACAACACCACCGAAACAAAGTGAAGAGGAAGAGGAAGAATTTCAAGATGATCCTAGTGCAACTCGAAGTGGTCTAGGAAGTTGCCTTATTAATTGTCCCAACAAAGTTCTTACTGATGTTGATCGACTAGAAATTCTCATCGGGGGTAAACGAGCTGATACTAATTCCCCAGAAATCATTAATGAAGCAGCTGATATTTGTAAACGATTATTTACAGGTGTAATTATGGGTATCAATGTATGTCAGTTCCTCATTAATGAAATCGCCGATGACTACTATAGTGAATAAGTCACTAGAGTTAGTATGTAATTAAATATAGTTATTATAATAAAATGATCTTACATAGTATTCAACGTGGACCAACCATGGTCGGGGCAGTAAATTCTTGATTACCAATATACAAAACAACATACGGGGATGGACTAGGTGATGTTGTTCAACGTCTATTTAGAAGGATAACCCCAAAAGCAGTACCGATTGCAAAGTGTTACGTATCGGCTTGTTCAAAGTAACACAAAGAGATAGTGAATACAACAAGCTTTGAAAATTTTAAAAATAATTTATTTTCCTAGAAAACATGGAAAAAATGTAATTATGTAAAATAAGACTTACGATTTAAGGAAATGGCCAAATTGTTTGTTCTAAAGATAAACATAAATCCTGTAAAAAGTTCTAAAAATACACAATCTGAAGGTCAGTTGCGGTCCAAAATGGCGGATGATGACATCAGAGGAAGGCTAACAGAAAAATCCAGAATTTACACAGTAAAGCACAGTTTGTATTGTTCTATTCAAGTTTAAAATATTTTCGGAAATTGTCTTTGTCCAAACCAGTTATGTTGTTCTCCAGGAAAACAATTATTCAGAAAAATGAAGTATAATTAGCTCCACTAACAAGACGCATGTTGACATACGAACAAATAACAACTTCTAGCACAAAAATACCTTTTTTAATGTAATCGAAGTTGTGTAACTCTAAGATGTTACAACAAACTCCGACTCTGACTGCGACTGACTCTTAACGTCTTACAAAAAAACCTCAACATATAAACGAAGGTAATACGTCGTTTAAACTGCACGCGCATGGACGACACGTTTGTACATTAGGAAAGTGTCAGCCAATGGTATTCATAGCTATTCCTGAATGTTTGCTTGTAATGAATTTGCCATCATACACAGCACGTGCTTACTTGAGTCACATTTACGATTCAAGTAAACGCGATGTTTCTAAGAACCGATTTGACTGATGTTAATATATTCTTATTAATAATTACATTTAATGAAAAAAATGAAATAAAAAGATTTTTGCAGAATTGATTCCTTAAAAAACACATTTTAACGACAGGTTCGTAGCAAAAGCAATTGGGAATGAAAGCTATAGATGTTGTTCGTGAAGAAAGGTATTGGTGCTGTTGGCAATGTTGCAGGCAAAGCATTCTCAGCAATGAAAGATATACTAG
Organism: Potamilus streckersoni; assembly: GCA_016746295.1. NCBI lineage: Eukaryota > Metazoa > Mollusca > Bivalvia > Unionida > Unionidae > Potamilus > Potamilus streckersoni. The sequence continues at coordinate 687,035 of JAEAOA010000554.1, read as the reverse complement.
CACAATTAGTCGACGGAAACCTCAACCTGTAAACTTACCTATCACTGATGTAATGCCTGTAAATATTAGTAATATAATAAACCAAGCTGCTAATGAAAAACTAGTAGAGTTGGCTGATGTACAATTATGGAAAAAGAAAAACAATATAACCGCAAGTCTGATAGCAGGAAGTGGTCTCACTTCTCGAAGTTGTCTTCGTAAAAGACGATACAAATATAATAAAGATGTTTAAACGCATATCTGATCCAGCGTTTGACATAGTACTCAAAGATGAAGTCGATGGTAAACTTTTAAAATTAGATAATATAGATTACGGAATTGGTGATCGAGTTAGTTTTGTTAATAATGGTATTATGGCGTTTTTCAAAAGTTCCGCATGTATGATTGATGAATGAGAGATTGATGCTTGTCATAACGACATCGACGTTGCCACAACGATAATTGGTCTTGCAAGATATAGCGATGATTATGCAAGATCAGCTGGTCCATCAATGATGTTTGCCAAAGATACAGCTGATTATCAAGAAAGCAGAAAAGTAAGTATTGATAATGTAAGAAATGCCGCAGGAGACAACACTATCCCTGCAGTATTATCGATGAAGGAAAATTTTAACTTGAGATTTGCATCACGTCGAGCAATGTTCGGTGAAGGTGAAAGAGTTTCGTGTGCAATTATGTTATCACACATCTTTGGATTTTGTAGAAATGTTAGAAAGTTTATTTTTTGGAGATAATATACAGTTGTACTTGTACGAAAAGCTACTGATGATGGTACAATATGGCACGCCGAACTAATTTAGCTATAATTGTGGCATTTTATGGAAAAGTTAGAATGACCAAACTTTCATTGTGGATGTTAGTGACGATTCCTTTAATATCTGGAAAAGACCGGTTTTCTATCTTTCATGCGTCAAGGCGGTAAATCAACCTCGTAAAATTTTGACTATGTACACCGATGCTTTTCAAAGTGATATCAATGGTTTATTTCCATGGGAAATAACTTCTAAACGGGGTGTTTCTACACCAAGACACATATTTATTGCACTACAGTAAGCTACACGAGTAAATACTCAAACTTATTGTCACATGATATTTGATAAACTCGGTGTGTCTGAAGTCTCATTAAGGATAAATGAAATCAAGAACCAGCTGAGGATATATTATTAAATTTTGAACAAAACAACGTTGCACGTGTGTATCATCGTCTTATGTTGTTTATGGGTGGTGATCAAAACGTTAATACTGGTTTACAAATATCCCAGCGGGATTTTTCAAACTAATGAACGATTTAATAATTTTCGCTAGAACATTTAGATTTAACCAGACAATCAGTAGTTGACATAATCTTTCGAGCTCGAGTACCACGATGAGTAATCGCAAATAATTCGGCAAATGCAGTTATACTCAGTAATAAGACTATGTTTCCTGAAGGAGTTGGTGGACGAATGAGAGTCGTTGATGCTCCAGTAGAAAATATGTAACACATAATTAGATCATCTATCATACTTATAATGTCATACAATCAAGTTAATGTTACCCTGACACCTGGTCAGATTAAAATGCTACAATCAGCATAGAAAACTAACTGTGAAATAAAAATATCGCTAAGGCGAGAACAGATGAGCGGTTCAAATACATTATCGTTGACCGAGCGTCAGTTCAAAAATTTCAATAAATCAAAAGAAAAATCAAATAAAGGCGTCAAAGTTAATCTTTCTGCAGACGCCATAAAATGCATTGCTAATATGAGTGTTATATTTTCACGTCTCGCAGCTATACCAGCATTAATAGCCGCTGAAGCTACAGCTGTTGCAAAAGCAGCTGCATTAGACGCTGTTGGAACTGCTGATGCACTTGCATTAAGGAAAGCAACAGGACAGGGAATAAAAAGAATATCTAAAAAGGGAAGAGGTCACAGATTGTTAGGGACCCTATGTTCATATTACGGAAAGGGCCTAAGACTTCCCGGGATGGTTTACTGATATCACCTATGCACAGTTTTGATTTACCAAATGCCGATAAAAAACTAAAAATAAAAACAAAACTTTAGAGGTGTTTTCATGCGCGATCAATTACCAAAACAACCGAACAATATTGAAACTGGTATTATCAATCTCGGTAAAGGTTCTGGACCAGGTACCCATTGGATATGCAATTGATCCACGTAGAATCGTTTATTTCGATTCATATGGATTAGCGCCACCAACGAATTTCTTCATTATGTCAGAAATAATACTGTTCCAATCTGGTATTCAACGTTAGCAACACAAACATTAACTGATCCACTAATATGTGGTCGTGAAGTACTTAATGTACTTGATGCTCTATCAAAATCAATAAAACCACCTCATAAAGTCGTGCATGAATATACCACATTGGCACATTTGAACAGTCATTGATAAATATAATGGTAGATATTGACGGAAGATCTTCTAGTGGTAAAACTCAGCAGCAATGTGATTGATCTAAATATACAACTCTTGATCAGCTCAGAAATAAGATCGACGATTTATTATGTATTACAAGTGTGGATCAAAATGAAGTCGTTGTTTTTCAGGATAAACAAGGACAAATAAAGACCAGTAATACACAACTACCAGTTGTACGTAGACAAATTTGTGGGAAGTTGGTGGCATTCAAAACGTCACATCAACCCCATCACAACCGTTCGTTGCTAGGGAATGACCTCCCGCGATGTAATTTACCCAGTTTGGATGGATAGAAAGAGTGATACAGATCTCTGAGCACGTATCCTGAAGAAGTACGACAATGAGCCTACTTTAAAGTGAATAAATATAACATTTAATCATTTTCACAATAGAATTTCAAATGGAAGAAATCAATTTCTTTGCTACATAAAAGAAAGAAATGTACTAACATGTACTCAATAAAAGCAAATACAAATTTCACATTAATATTACTTGTCAGTGACATAATTATTACAGTTTCATCATAGCCTACTAGTCTTGACCTTGAGATTAATGATGAATGACATCATCGCCTGTCTTCACGGGCATCGAATTTTCCGTTCCTTTCTGCACTGCCAACCTTTGTCTAATCATCTGGACCTAGACTCGTGTCAGTCTAACCTTGAACGATTTGACGATCGTATCTAGAGCTGGAGTTCGGATTTAAAGTTCATCTGACGAATTCTGCCGTAGAATTTGCTCAGGAATTTGCCCATGAATTTTCTCAGGAATTTACAGAGGAAATTTGCTCAGGAAGCTGTTTCTTCAAATAAATGAATTTCCCCACAATAAACAATAGGTCACCTTTTCCAGGTTCATAGATATATGTATATTATCATCCAGCTCAGAGAGTACACTGCCTTAATTCTGTCGTACGTACCCGTTCAATAATTTTTGTTTATAGAAACGGTCATTACATGTAACTGACCTTAATTTGGGTCACGTCTAGCGTTGAACATTGGCTCTTGGTTTCTTGACTATCACGTATGTGCCCGTATTTGACACTCCATGACTTCTTTACATTAATACAGTCTAGTGTTAAATTACATATGGCGTTGCCCATCAAATCCAACTATTCTAAAATAATTTACGTTATCAATTAAATATTACGAACTATTATATGAATACACACTCAATACATGGCATCCTACACAGAGATTTAATTCAGAAATCTACGAAACATTTCCCATCATGTAATAGGATAAATTCACGAAATTCCTACGCATCCCTACGTATCAAATATTCAGTTACATGCAATCTTGTCAATTTTTGCAATGGACATTCAATTACATGCAATCTTGTCAATTCTCTCAATGAATTGATAAATAAAAAATAAAAGAATTAAATGTCGTGACTAACATTTCTCTAAAACCCTGAAAAATTAAAGCATACATACATACATACATACATACATACATACATACATACATACATACATACATACATACATACATACATACATACATACATACATACATACATACATACATACATACATACATACATACATACATACATACATACATACATACATACATACAGCAAAACATCAATACATTTGCAAATAAATCAACATTTTTATATTAAAATCTGGAAACTAAGATTTCGTACCTTTGCCATTTTTGTTCGTCTTTCACGAACTTCCAATGCATAGTCTGTCTCCTGAGACCACTATCTCGCCTTACTGCAATCACAAAAAACGTACTTTCACCCTTAGCCCTAAACCACTCTTACTTCTGGCAAGTAAGATTGAAGACTGAAGCAATTTTTGCAAAGGAAAACCCCTAATTTCTTCCAAGAGTTACGCCCTTAAGTTTCCTTTAACCAATCAGAATGGACTGTTACATAAAATCTCCCACGTAGAAATTTTGTTTGACGAAAATGGCTAATCATACCTCAATTAACTTTCCTTTGAACAATCAATTATTGACGTGCTTCTCTTTTTTACCGGTAAAGTTTTAAAGGGCGTGATGCCAAAACCCTTGTATCATAACAGACGACTCAGTCATATTTCGTGGTGTGAAACCAAGCTTCCTTTGAGGTTCAGAGACGAAATGAGAATAATCATATAACTGTCACTAACCCTTTCTACTTTAATTTAAGTTAACTTTGGTATAATTCATTTAAATCAATACTTCTAAGGGTTTGAATATTCGACACATCACAAAATTCCTACCACAGTTGCTGATAATATCGTTTCCTTTACTGATCAAGGAAAAATACAAGATTCGGGTAAGTCAGTTAACGATTATATCAAGAAAACTGGTGATTCATTTACGGATAACATTTTCATGTATCAAAATACAAGTACAGACCTTGAAAACCCAGCAGCAGATACAGATACAGCAACATCGACGATCAAGAATTTAAGTATGTATTAGCCTTTGTGTTAATATAGGTACTTAGCGGTGGAATAATGCATAAATTTCTCAACATGAATAATAATGACATTAATAATCTCAATACACCGGAATCTACTTTTGATGCTGCTCCAAAAATACGTCGATAATAAGGAAGTTCCAATCAACAATGAAATAAGCACACTCAAAACTGATTTTACTAATCATAAAGGTACGTTTTAAACTTTTCGCAGAAACATAATCAGAACCACAAATGAATTTTATGAAACTCCATCAACTGTTGACATAAAACTCGCTGATATAAAAACAAAGCTCAACGATATTCTCAGTGGAATTCCTAATATTGTTCACAACACGAGTCTGATTAAAATTTCTCACCTGCAGTTTAAAAATATTGTGTATACCGTTGCTTCTGAATCAGGCGTGTCGACAACAGAAACTATAACCATCAAATACACCACGGAAGTCGTTGGTGTGTATAGGATGTACGTATTTAGGGTTTAAAATTTAATATATTTACTACATCTCAATCAACTGGTAATTATTCTAGATATGTATCTGGAAACATTTACGCTGGAATCATCTGATAAATATAAGGATTCTTCTATTTAGTTGTGGTGTCTGGAATTTTAACCAAACTCATCAATTATTTAGTTAACGTCATAGTATAATAAATGAAACTTTTATCGACGTTCAACGTCACAGATATAATGATGTATGTGATTGCCTGACCAAACTAAAAATTAGCATTGACATTTATACTATTCAGACCTATGGTTTTAATTGACATAGTTGTTTACTCAGTTTCTACTTTTGTTTAACGATTCGGATTATTGTTATCAACGATAAAAATGGCAGCTCCTGAACTGTAACAATTATTGTTTCAACTTCAACGACTATCGCAGGTATTCTCAGTATTATCGCTAAAAGATATCTACACGCACAAATGATAAGTCACGTGAATATATAATAAAATTACACATAGCAACAGCAGCCTATTCTAAACTAACTTCATGTATTTCATTTTATTTTAGTGCTGATAAAATGTCCAACGAGGAATTTGCAACAATAATGCAAACCTACGATGAAGCATTCATAATCGCCAGTGACAATAGTCAAAATGGAGAATTAAATAATAACAATAGAAAGTTATTACAGCCGATCGTCACTAATACATCACTGTCAAAAACTACAATGATTGCATTCATTTTGACCAATCCTGAGTTTAGCGTTAACTTTCCATCCGAAATTCCTGCAAAAGAAATAGCGTTAGCGCAGCTTCGGTTTATTATAGCTGGCTTAATATTAGATCAAAACCATTTGGGGGATTACAACCAAATCATTCACTTGTATTCGCAAATAATAATAAATTCGATTGAACTCCTGCTTGGTAAGTAGTTAGCATTCTGACTGGTATTTATCAGATTGAACAGATGAACGATGCATGCCAGCGCAGAATATAATCTATTACAGGAAAAGAATAAAAAAAAACAATTGTTGCATGATAATCAACATTATCAGCGGTGACTGAAATAAATTCCTCTGATTACTTTGTAGATATGTATCAACGTTTGATTAGATCAGTATTAGGATGGCCTGAATTCCCCCTATTTATAATGGAGTTTAGAACTAAATATGAATGTAAAGCAAGTGAAGTAAAATTCATTAAAAATCCAGAATATCGAAAACAAAATCCATGGAAATATATAGCATTTGAATTTGATCCAAACAACAATGATAATTACTTCATCGATTCTGACGGAAAAGGAATCTCCAAGACAACTGGATCAGCATTTACTGTTATCGTAGACACAGGACAAAAGCTCATAGAGGTAGTGTTGATCAAAGATATTTTTAAAAGATTTTTAGATGTCCTTAAACGTGAATATGATAATATAGCTAATGATATAAGAAATGTACTTATTTCGTTATCACAAAAGTATGATGATGGTGTACAAAATCAGATAATTGAGTCAATAAAACATTTAAATGTGATATTATTTGATTTATACATCACCAATCGAAGTATAATAAACATGGTAAATAATTTTAGTAGAGGTGGTTACACATCTCCGGAATTTAAGCAATTATTTCTTATTCATTGCAACATAACAGAAAAAGACTTAAAAACATTAACTATACCAGATTTAAATAACGCTGAAATGAAGAAAACATTTGATGATTTTATTAAATACATCTATCCAGGAGTAATTGAATCATGGAGCAAAAATAGCCCCACCACCAACCATACTTAAGTATAATAACGATTCACATGGCGCAGGATGTTATATCTCACCTGATATTGTTAATATTACATCTACAGTCGCAGTCAATCTACTCTGCGATGCAAGGATATGCATTAAATTTACCCTCTAGGGTACAACCCAGGTGTCTCGTTGTGTCTGAGCCAGTAAATCAGATTATTGTCAAGAATGAATTTCAAGCTCAAATCAGGATGGCAACATGGTGGACCTAGGAGTGGAGACGTTATATATACGCTCTTAGAGTAACTATTGTAACTTGTGTGTGTTAGTTTCAATTTGTTTATTTTATTTTCGTTTCACTACATGTTACTGTAACAATATTTTTATTCACTGGATTTGACATTTCTTCGGAAAATTCATTTCAGTTCTGTTTTGACCAGGTACGTAATCTATATTGCTGCACTGTCATTTTAATTGACCTTGTTCCGCACCTGAATCACAGCTAGTAAACAATATTTTTTATTTCTTTACTAGAGGGGTAGTAATCAAGGTCATACCTGGCTTACGTACCAGTTTTATATAATTAATTTTTTAACTAATCTTGTACGTTCAATAGAATCAGATTTGTCCCTGGCGTACATGACAGCTGACATGTAGTGTTACTACGCTGTTCGAATTAAGTGACCACGTATCCCCATTATGTGATCTAAATTTGCGGCTGACAACTAATTCTTCAAAGAGATTTCATTAAGTCGTAAATCATACCTTGGGCTCAAATATTTTTGCTGTTGCCAGTTTGAATTGAGTTTTACTTAAAATAATTTATTTTCCATTTAGACTTTATCTAGTGCTCATCATTATTCTTTGACAGAACATTTTTATGAAATTTATTTGTGCTTCTAAAACGGAATATTATTCTTTCGTCATTCAACAATAAACAGATAACACGTCAACATAGAACATATTATAGACACGTCGTTGACTTCCATCTTTTAAGTTCATCAGGATTCGGACTTTGATTCAAGTATAACAGTTTAGTGAATGGATATATATTTTTAATTCTAGAATTAATGTGTGGATTAGATTAACAAACCGTAAGTAATTTTTCACATTATTCTGTTAAAAAATTATTAAACTTCTTGGTTGCACTCTTCTCTCTGCTACTTTTTATGAGCTTAAACACATAATAGAGGAAGAAAATAATAATAATAATGTCACTAATTATCATGTTACATGAATCGCAAGTAAAAGTCCTCTCTACTACAACACCGCCAACACAACCACGATGATATCAGCAAACTCAAGCAATCATAAATTCAAACATTAGCTTTCCAATGGAAATTCAGGGTAAAGAAATTGCGTTAGCGTAATTTCGTATATATTACTGCTGTCCAAATACTAGATCAAAATCATTCTGTGGGCTGTCGCAAAGAAATCACTAGTGTTTTCTGGTAAAAATAAATTTTATGGAATTCCCGATTACGGTTCATGAGACAACATTATCAGCCGTGATAAAAAAAAATATCAACTATACCGTCAATATATATCAATCTTCGATCAAAACCGTACTTGGATGGTCAGAGGTAGCACATGCAGCGTCAGAGATGGTCCTATCGCAACCTTAACGAGGTGATTTTATTGCAGACAATTAATAGTAGTGGGAAAATAAAGACTACAGATTACGAAATTTGTACACTAATACCAGAATTCAAACTTGGATTAAGAATCGAATATCGTCGGTGGGAGAAATACAAATTTATTGACATGTTATGGAATTATGAAAGATCTTAATTTTCAAAATTTTATTTCGAGAATCATTTCAAAATTATTAATGCTGAGCACAAACAAATGAGTGGTAAACTACGCCAGTCATCCATCAGTTATGTAAACGAGTACGTCCCCTTTAGCGATTATCTAGGTGAAATCATTAAACAAATAGAGCACTTGAACAAATTAACATCGAAATTTGAGAATTATGATCATAAAAATATACAAGTTTTGTTTGAAGACACCGACGATAATAAAATCGGCAAATTATCATCTAAAATATTCATAAAAGCGTATTCGACCACAAGAACTCAGTTGTCAAAGCCACATCTGCCAGCTTCCAAAACTTCCCAAATTTAACGCCGACTCACATAAGAAAGTGTCATCGATATCATCGGTAAGTATTTTCCACGACTCGTTGCCGCTTGGAAACAAATATCTTCGACGACGAATTTTCCTCAGCACAATAATCATCCAGACAACAATGTTCTCATATATCGCCAAGTGTTATCGCAATCACATCAACGATCACAGTCAATCTTGTATATTATGAAATCGACGGAATCTAGATCATGAAAAATCCAGGTAGGTACAACAGTGATATATCTTATATTAATTCACCCCTGAAGTACCCTCTGGGTTTTCAATTGCGACAGTACCTGCTAATCCGGTTTATTTACGATGTCATAATCCGCCGTTGTCACATATATATTTTAGACTTACTGGCCAGACGAGACACATTCTTCTTAAATTAAGAAATAAAGCCTTGTCAATAAGATTTTATGTGAGATCCTGACCTGGCTGTTCTTTCAAATCTCCTAAAAAATAATCAGAATAAAAATAAAAATAAAAATATTTTTGAATCAGAATAAAAAGAAAAAGAAAACATAAATATTATAATCTTATTCTGCATAATTATTATAAATTGATTCTGCATGATTATTATAACTAACCTCTTTGCCATGAATAATGTCCTTAGTTCTCTTAATTCCTCATTAGCCTTATTGACTACCATTTGCTTCCGTGCATCTCGTGAGTACATTTCACTGTTCATTTTCGTTGTGGATTTATTGCTGTTTTATCTTTTATATAAGAGATATGTGTAATATTCCATCGATTCTTTTTATTCCTCTAGTAGTAATATTTTTTCTAGTTTACAGTGTTATGTGCGACAAGGTGCATCGAACGCCTGCAAATATGCAAATTTTTGCCAGCTAGATTTGTTGATTGACTTTTTTCTTAGCCAGTATCCGCCTTCACAGATTTAACAGCTTTTGCGCGGTGATCATATTTCCCAGTACCATCAAATATTGCAATTCTGGCTCTTTAATAATTGACTTCAAATTATCAAGTTTTCTGCCGATGAAGTGACCATCCTCGATTAGTCCGTGAAAACATTCATATATAAATTTATGTCAGACACAACTTTTTTCAGCACGAAATATAAGACAACCATTATTAATAACAGAACCGCATGGGTTTCTTTATCGACATTTCCTGATCATACCATCATGAGATCCCTCATAATTTTCAATGATGTGATGGTTCGCAAATTCATTTTGCTCCTTTTATATACAATTTGTTTAAATAAATGTCGTATTTTTGGAGTGAACATTTAGCTAGTTAGTCTTCGTGTTTTTTTTTATACCAGCAACGTTGTTGCCGGTGTTTTTATTTTTTAAATTTGAAATATCGTTTCAGGTATTTGTGATTCCACAGCCGCATTTTATACAGCTGCGTTATTCCTCTGATCTCAACACCACATTGTAAACACAGTGATGGTCCTTAGACTTTCGCAAAGCATACGTTCCATGTGACATCTACAAAATTCATTTATGCAAGCCCTGTAATAGGAACTGAAGAACTAATCATCATCCACTTGAATTTATTCTTGGCTTGAGTCATTATACTTATAAATAAACTTCAATTTAAATATAAATTTGACTTAATTATGATATAGTGGAATCTACACGAGCATTTGCGATTAAGGACTACAAAGCCAGATTTGATATTGAAAGAATAACCCCTGAATAACCAAGGCATAGTTTGGTTAATGAAACAAAACAACTTTTATCAATTATATCCGTAAAGGCAAGAGAGATTTCGCGACCATGAAGCAGCTCATTTATGGACAACATTCGGAATTATACAAGCCGTCGATGATAGGATGAATGACAAACTATCAGCGACAATTATTACGTAACTCGGGATTGCATTAAAATATATTTTTAGAATAAAGTTTTCGTGGCGACATACTAGACCTGGATTATCCGTGACAAACGCGACGCTGTTCGAAGACACCACACCGGAAATATTGTCTCGTCAAATAAAAATTCAAAACCAGAAATACAGCCTGGAATTGTTAGCCCTTATTATGAATTACCATTTCCTGTGATGGTGGTCGTTTATTCTGTATATCCGCTGAAAGGTAAACTTTAAATTGTGTAGCTAAACGGGTTAGAGAACACTTCACAAACGAGAAACGATGAAAAGATTTAACAGATCTAAGACAGAAAAATAAAAATGTTGGAAGAAACAGTTAAACATACAGTAACTTATATCAAAGAACAGGAACAAATTAATATTCCCAATAATGGTGAAGACAATAACGGGAGAGATTTTATGCGAATCGAAATATAAAAAATGGAGGTTCGATAGAGATTGTATAGCATAACTCACACGAGTAGAGTTACAAGATAACAATATTTCCACGAAATCGAACTGTTAACTTATATAACGGTGATATGCTGGATTTTTATCATAAATATCAGTAAGAGTGACACTGTATATGTGTGGTTGTTTCAAAGTTCTAAATGCTATGATCCGTTTGAGCGACCTAATGGAGATATTTATTGTACGGACTCTCTCCACGACGAAATGAAAAGTCTTGCGTTGAAATGGAGGAACGATCCCGATATAATCGTCCGGTTACTCAGTAAATATTGTACCATTTTTCAGTTGCTGACAACGCTTCTCAGAAGGAAACTTCATGGAAACCAACACTATTGGAAATTCCTCAAAATATCCAACGTAGTTGTATCGAATACAGACACATATGGAATACTACATACGATTATAAAGATGTTATCTCGATTGATATGGTTGTATGTTATCCTGGAAGTTTTCTTGGAGTGTGTGAGTGTTCTGATTATTTCAATCGATTTGGTCATCTAAAACAAGAGATTACCAGAGTTGCGATAAGTGGACCATTACCAAATTTTAAATTAACTGGATTTGAATGGATTCAATCATTCGAATTTGCATCGGAAATACTTCATATGGCTGTCGCTGTTTGGTTTGGAAAACATTTTAAAGAACGCGGCTGGGCTCCAGTGGTTTTATTACGATATTTGTTTGATGTAAAAATATTTATATCGTTGGTTATAAGTGAAGCAGTTATATCGTATTGTCCGCAGAAACGATTTTGATTTTCATAATAAAATTAATATTTTCTAGATAAAAAGCGGAAAATACCAATCTCGAAAATAAACTTGCGAATGATCTTGGCAGAAAAATATTTGGTAAGTTTACGCAAGGAGGATCATATGATCATAAAAGACATTGTACAAGTTTATTTATAGACGATGCTAAGCTAGATTTTGCAATTGATGATACGGATGAACGAAGCACATTTATAAGTCAAAGTAATGTTATATTATCGGACTGAACTAAATTAGGTACAAAACATCTATCGGTTCCACCGGTATATGATCCTGTGGCCAGACATCGGACTGCTTATCTCAATGGACTTGCAGATTCTGGTAAAACAACACGTGCTATTGAATTATTTCAGACTGACAATGTTGTGTAGACGCCCACGAATAGAATCGCGAGAGAAATGAACAAACAAGGAGCTTAATCTCATACTAATCACAGCTTATTCCGAACTAAGGGAGATACATGGGCTACTGAGCGAATGGGTGAGAAATACATCCCTAAGATTATTACCTGGGATGAGATATGTAAAGTGTCTGTAGAGGTATTAAAAATATTTATTGATTGGTTGTTGACAAAACATACTGTTGTCATTACGTGTGGCGATTAGTCAACCACTCCCATTTGATGGATCATCCACTCATGAATTCTGTACAAGTTAGTAGATTATTATGAGGAGATAAATGATAATCATATGGCTATTAACGGACCGCTGAAAGAATTTAAAAGATTGATCAGACTGCAATCAGATAAGACTCAATCTGAGATAATGCGTGAAGTAATTCCAGAGACCATGATGAATGACTTTTGTAATTTATGGAAGCCTGCAGATAGTTGCAAGTCGGAAGATAGTTATTGAAACAATTCAGCAACAGTTATTTTTATTATGTAAAGAAAAGCTTTTATATCTAATTCTGCCATTGTGTTTTCGCCCAGCAGAATTATGGAACCCTGACAGAGTCAAGGTAAACGAAAGTTCGTTCTTAATTGTATTGTTGTTGTTCCTGTGAGTGCTATCGAGAGAGCGTTACTGATAGACAAAACTACTTGGAGTCCAGGATATGCTTTAAGGATTCATTGGTCACAAGGATTCTCTATTTCCAATATAAATGTCTGGATGGCCAACAATCGGATCGAATGGTCAAATAAAGTTTATCTAGCAATGTCAATGAGTTAGAAGATTGTCTCACCTACGAAAGTTTCCCATAAACTGGGCAATGGCTCAGGAAACTACTGATAACAATTTTGATGATATAGCAAAGAAATAATTAGCTGGTTATCTGCAATCTGAAAAAAATAACTTGACTTTGATCTTGATATTGAATTTACCATGACGCTGACACAAAGACAAAATAATAATTGGGAGATCTGTAACACAGTAATGTTGTGGCAGTATTCGAATAATAATTCAATACAATTTACCGTGGAGAGAAATCATAGCCATCTCGGCCACACACAAAAAATGTGATGTTCACCTGTCTTGAGTTTAATCAACGTTGGGGTGCTGGTGTCCTACATCCGTGTAATTGTTCGCGTACAAATCCTCTTCTATTTTTTTTGTTGTTATTGTTAATCCAGTGGTGGACGTAGGTACTCTGCATCGAACACAACATAAATCGACTGGTAAGACATAATTATTACTTAATCTGATTATGCGATGGCTCTAGACGATCAGCGATGTAGTACTTTAAGATTATAACGAAAATGCAAAATTGCTGAATGAAGACGGCGATGTTGTTGATTTTATTACTGATATTTATTAAGCTCCATCCATAAACGATCTTGATGGATTTATTAATACCTTAATATATATGAATATATTATGTTAGATAAACAATCAAACCCAGCTTGGATATTTTAATGAAGCATTCATAGTGGATCTCAAATGGGTATTGATTTAATATTGAATTTATGAAACAAGTTGAATAATGCTCAACATTTGCGAGCCTTGAGATTCATTTTATCACATAGTTTTTATTTCAGTTGAAATTATTTAGATTGATAGAAGAACGAATAATTTCGTTCATTCTGACAGACGGTGTACCTTCCATTTATTGTGCATAAAATATAGTCCCAAAGAAAGATGAACTAGTAAAATTAGATTGTACTGTTTTACAAACTATAAATCAAAGAAAAAGCTTCCATCCGAATAAACAGAACATTATGTAACCACAAAATCGTTTTTCAAAACAGAATTATAAATGCGATGTGATTCTGCCACATTGTTTTACGGTAAGCAGTCATAGTACAGCAGGCTGACAGTAGAGAATACGAGAACCCTAAAATGTGTATTTAGAAACGTTACATTGTTTCGATTTTCATGTGAAATGGTTTACCGGATGCAAAAATTCCCACATTTACTGCAATGCATTTGTGACCTGATATTTGTAGTGCTTGATTTGAAAAATAGACTGCAAAGAAGACATAAACAAATTTATTTCTGTATCGGATTTACATCCCATATATGCTACGTAAAGATGATGTGGCTGGATAAAGATCTGTTAGTTAGAAGACCCATTCATGTCCAGATTATTTCCGAACAGAGGTGAGTTTGTTTACTTCGTTAATTTAACATTTAAACCACGCTTGTATATACAGTGGATTCTATATCTGTTACTAATATACGCACCACACCCACCCACCCCGCTATACCCTAGATTTATTCGTTATTGTCGTTCTTGTCTTGAAGTTTTATGCCATTGTTCTTATGATGATATTGTTAAACATGACATAATGAACCCCTGTGGAGTAGCATATCCATATTGAGACAGCAGATATGATATTTCCTCAATTTCCATTTGCGAGTCGAGTTAGGCCACCCTCAGACGTTTGAATCCAAACGTTTTGACGGAGTGGTTACTTTCTGATAGCGGAACCAAAGGATCGAAGTGGGTATTACTGCTCATTTGTTGTCGAAATAGATCTTCTGTAGCCTTAGCACAAACAAAAAAGGGAACAAGGAGAGAGGAAAAAATGGCTTCTTAGTGGAAGGTCTTTATACGAAACTGGCTTGTTGTAAGGTTTCCACTCAGGTGTCTGCTAGCATGGGGTTTGTGCCACGGAGCTTGGTTTATTTTAGTTCCTTTGTCGACACCGTATTGTTGTCTCTGAGATTGGAATCTGGACGAGTTGGAACGGAAATAGCACCTACTTTTAAAGTGCCATTATCCCTCGTTCAGATTAATTTATGGTTATCCGGAACGCATACGTTTTCTTTTGACTGCACTGTCTTGTCGTCTTACGACACTGGCTTGTCGTAAAAGAGGAGAAAGAAAGTAAAGTATTTCTTTGTGGAAGTTCGTTTCGGAGACACTGGCTTGTCCTTAAGAGTTCCACCCAGATTTCTTCGAATTTGTTTTCCCTATAGGTCCTTACGCATGTCCGGAAGAGAAAGGATAGTGTGAGCGGGGTTTATGCCATAGAAGGAAGATTGTACCTCGAAATCTTTAGGCAACACTGGCTTGTTGCCATAAGTAACTCTTGGATTGTTTGGGTAGCTTGTAACATGTGGATTGCACATTCCGCACTGTGTTTTCCGCCCTCTTGTGTTGGTCTCCTGTAGTTCACTTTTGGTAGCATTCTAAGTGTTTTCCCTCCTCTTTGCTTTATGTTACCTCTTTTGTCCTCTATTGTTCCCTTGGCTTCAGCCCACTTACCCTAACCATACCTTAGCCGTTAAGTTTAAATTGGGTGTTCATGCACGGGTGAAAACGGGTAAAAGAAGCAAGAAGGATACTAGCGAGTACATAGATGTAGCAATGAATGCTTTGTTTTTGGTTGGGGTTTCATTATGCAGGAGTATTTTATTATTGTTTGTGTAAAAGAAAAAAAATGATATTGATTTTTTTTGTCTGTTATATTATTTGCACATCTGTTGACAGCAATTTTTTTCTATATTTCTTTTCAGCGATTTCGGGTATGATAATGTCCTTGTCTGAAAGGCTTTCATAGCATGTGAGTACATATTCGCTTAGCGTACAATCGTTACTCTACTCACTCCTAATTGACAGTTTTGCATATAAATTAGTTGATTAAAAATTATGTTGCTAAATGTGCCTATTGATAGTCAATTCACTTGCTTGCTGCGAATGCATTCCGGAAATATTTGATCGAGTAGGTGCAAAGCGCTTGCATCTTTGTTTATTCGATCAATTATATGTAATTTAGTCTTTTAAAAATTACAACTATGCACTTTGGCTTAATATTTTTTGAAAATGTATGTCTCTTTCGCCAGGTCTTTTTTATTATTATTGCCATCAGTAGTATTAGAAAACCAGGTTTTCAACTCACTTTGTTTTTTTACCCTCCAAACAAGTATAAATT
Organism: Potamilus streckersoni; assembly: GCA_016746295.1. Classification (NCBI taxonomy): domain Eukaryota; kingdom Metazoa; phylum Mollusca; class Bivalvia; order Unionida; family Unionidae; genus Potamilus; species Potamilus streckersoni. Next base: position 670,478 of record JAEAOA010000554.1, on the reverse strand, counting down.
ATAGTCCTAAATTATCCCCCACCCCACCCCCTTTTTTTCCAAAATAAAACAGGGTTTTGACTCACCCTCCCCCACCTCTTTTTTTTCCCCCTACTACTACCTGTAAACAGGTATTTTGTAACCAAACATAACAACAGGTGTTGGAATGCGATAAACTCTTTACACAGAGATGACTAATTTGTTAGAACAGCGCATGTGTGGAAAACAATTATTCTAAAGACGGCAAACGAGTTTTACCACAAGATAACAGGATGAAAATTAAACTGTGCATTAGAACGTTTCAGTTAACAAGGTGGAAATTAAACTAGCATTAGAATGAAAATGATATTATTTTATATCTCGTTACCAATGATTAATGTTTCAACTGTTGATATTAAAAATATTTCACTATCACGACTATAGATACTAAATTTTACTTTACCACTCACACAGCGACGGGACTCAAACAGATCTTTCATTTCTGGTTTGTTTAGAGGATATTTTTTGTTGATAAAATATACCTTTGACCGATCGAGATCAATTGTGAGTTTAGTATAGTTTTGTTGGCTAATGGGGCTGTGAAAGTTTTTAAATTCCGTTAGCAACTTTTGATACAATTGTTCGAGATAATTGAAATACATGCTGTCATCAGATCTGATGAGCGAAAGTTTTAACTTGTCACATGTTCCATTAAAACATATACCTGATGTTTCATTATTAAATTCAACTGTCAATTGTTTACCATCCATCATTAGATATTTGATGTTACTATTGTAGCTATTTGTCATTGTCAAATTTTCAAACATTATTTTATAAGTTTAGATAAAATTTCAGTTGGAAAAGATAATGTCGAGTATAGATCTATCATCATAACAATACCCAAGGGCAAATGTATCTACCCCATTTTCACAATAGCGTTTGTCATCAAAATTATACAATCCACGTTTGATAATGACATCTGTTTCGAGTTTATGATGATTAGTTCGAATTGCCATAGCTCTCATAAAACTAACACCGCCATCAAGCGCATACCTGTAGTCATCAAATTTCATAAACTTTTTAACAAAATTACGAGGCAGACCTTTTGCTTTTTTCGTTATGTTATTATTGTCCAATAATACGGCATACATTTTACTACGTAATCCGATAAAGTATTTGATAGCGCTCGAGTTCATTTCATCTTTAAACTTACCAATAATCTTTTTATTTGTGTCGTCATGAAATTTACTGTCACGTGGATAATCGGAAAGATCAAACAGATGTCGATTATTGTACATGTCCTGATAGATGTCCTCACATTCAATTTCATACACGAGTGAATCAGTATCAGTAAACAATAATCTACTAGCCGGCCACTGATTTTTAACAAAAGTGTAATGAAAATCGTACATCATCCACTTTGATAAATCTAACACTGCAGCTCCAACATAGATCGGCTTGTTTAGTTTTAGATTTGTTTTTCTTCTTTGTATCGCAACAAGATTTTCATTAAATATTTTCATGCTCACAAAATCATCGTCTGACACAAGTTTGTTTCTGCGATTGACATCATTAACTATTTCAATATTTACACGTTTCCTAATATTCTCCATCGTCTTACCAAAAACGGAATTGTTCATCAGTTTAAAGAAGTTTTTCTCAAACTCTGTTTTCGCTGCAGCTCTTCTTGTAGTGTTTGAGTTAATATAACCTCTCATCCACGGCGACTGATTAAATTTTAGTACACGATGAACTTTTCTCAACACAAGACCAGCATCGACTGCTTGTTTTAAAACTTTGTAATGCAAAACATAATTTTTCTTATCAAGTAAATTTGGTACTAGTTTCTTGACCATGGAATGTTGCCTTGGTGATGCTAACGCTTGTTGTTCTTTTGATAACAAACTATAATCTATAACCATCGATTCCGCACAGAAAGGGTAATCGTTATGTAATTTGTGTAGCGAATTTGGATAATCAAGATCAACTTCAACGAAATAGGAAACATCGTCAGGTATCTTTTTTTCTGTCTCTGATAGAAATCGATCAACCGTGATCCAATGAAATCCGCTAAAAGGCATTGGTTCTGCCATCGAACCACCGTAAAGATTATTACAATCTAGATAAATTATATACTTCGAAGGAAGGTCAGGATTATACTGTTTCAGGTATTTGTTGTTTGCTTCAGCATATTTTTTTGTTATCACGCTAATACCGCCTCGGATACCTTTTTCAATAAAATTGAACATATCCACGTCTGTCAGTAATTCTAACCTTACCTTACTAAACTTTAGCAAAGCATCCCATGACAACCCAGGGGCAGAATAATACCAGCAAGGATCTAGTCCATAATTATTATAACTCACTTCACGAAAACTTTCAAAAACATCTGCTAGTAATAACACGTCAGTTTTCAGGTATAAATCATGATAATCACCAAAAGTCTCACAATCAAACTCTTTCCAAATATCTTGTGCATACCTGTACTCATCATCAGTTATATTTTCGTTTTTAAGTTGTGAGTAAAATTTGTCTTTGTCAGGTAAAGATATTTCATCAAATTTACTCCAATCGTCGAGGTATTCGTATGGAAAAACTCCTTTTTTAGCTAGTAGATTAAATTTATCTCCAAAACAGTCACTTAGGTTATCAAATTTACTACAACCTTTCACTAACTCATCTAACGAGGCTGCCATAAACTGCAGGCTGTCAATAAAACGTAATTTACCTAGCGTAACTGACATGTACTTTTCAAAATTATTTGGGATGCATTTGATGACGTTATCGAGTTTTAGATGAGCTTTTATCTCAGGATCACCAAAAGCTTCTACTATAATATGGCTATCATATCCTCGAAAATTGTGAAGAATAACCGGAATTAAAATCTGGAGCATGAAATTTTAAATTACACTGATTATGAGCCGCTCCACGATACTGTCCAGTCAAATGACAATGGTCATGTACTTTTTTATCATCGTCAAAAGCTTTTTCACAAATATGACAAATTTCTGCTTGCTCGTGATTGGATTCTTGTTGAGGTGTTAATTTTAACATTGGCGTTACTTTTTTCAAATGAGTAAATATATTATCAACTTCATTAATCAACTGCTTGAGAAGCCAAACAGCTGGATTTTTACCACGATATAATTTGATTGATTTAGATAATCTAGAATCAGTACAACAAACTACCTTATATGCTACTCCACACGGAACATGATTTTGAACTTTTCTTGTACTCGATTGATTAGGATTATTTTCTACACCAAGTACAGGTTGAAGTAGGCATTCGAAATCAGCGTATATGACGAAAGGAATTTTTAGTTTGTGATTATGATGGACAAACTGTAACACACTATCTTTTTTAGATGGCATTGTTATTCTTTGCACATCACTACAGTACTGCAAATGCTTTTGTAATGTTTCATTGCTTGTACAGCCATGCAAGCAGCGGTAACAAAAGAACTTTTTGTTCTTATCCTTATTGTACTGTCTACCAACTAGTCCGTTAAAGTTTTTAATCCAAACATAATGATTTTTGTAGTACAGTAAATTTATAGTTGATTGTGAAGCTTTTTCTGAAATATATCTCGGATATACGTCCTCCTTTTCATCTAGTCCGAAAACGTTAATTGAAACATTATTCTGCTTTTCAAATTTTGGTATTTGATTTTCTGCCACTGGAAAGTTAATATCTTTAAAATTTAATCTAGACACATGACTGATATACCTTTCAACACGAGTAGCGTTTTTTTCTGCTGGAAATAGTGCGGAAAGAACAGCCCATTGGAAACATTTGTTATCTACGTTTTTGATGTTTATACAACATCTTTTACTTTTTATTTTTGGTGGCAGGTCGACGTATGAACTACCTCGTAATACATTATATTTCATCGTGTGAAACAATATTCCTTTTATCATTTCAAACTTCCAACCCGAACCTAATTGACTAAATTCCTCTATTTTTTTTCCAATTTCTTGGTGTATTTCATCAGATAGTGATAACAGATCAGTCCCAAGCAAAATACGTCTCGATTTTGCGTTAATATAAGGTTCTGCAATTTCCTTGTTAGTTAATTCTTCCATTATAACTAACTTTGAAAATATAACATGATATTGCACAAATAATCTGATACTTTTGTGTTTTTCGAGCTCACGTTTTACAATTGTCTGTAATAGGTGGTAAAGATTAGTTGCAGTAAAATTTACTAAAACAATTTGATTATCAAACTGATGACTATTATCAAAACCTGCAAAAGCAGTCGCTATTTTATTAGGTTCTCCCATAAAGCTTCTCTTAGCTATATCACGCAATTTTAACATTATTATACTATAATGTAATATCTAATTGATAATTTTTTCACACTGCGCATGCGCTAAAAATCAATTAGAGATAAAAAATATCACCTATAATATAATGACAGCAAATCTAACAAACACATGTGAGCAAGAAGCATATCAAGTTCACCCAAAATATAACTTTATCTCACACTGCGCATGCGCTAAAAATCAATTAGAGATAAAAAATATTACCTATAATATAATGACAGTAAATCTGACAAGCGCACGTGAGCAAGAGATTTATCAAATTCACCCAAAGTATAACTTATACGCTGGAAATGTAATTGGTTCGGTTATTAACATTAAAACTAGAATACCTGTTGGCAAATTAACGTCAGCGGGTTATAATATTAGTGTAAAGGGAGATAATGCCGAGAGGATTGCAATATTTAGAAAAGATTTTATTTACACGTTGTTCTGCGATGATATTCCAGAGGGACAGCGTGTATATCATTATAATGGTAAAGTCACTGATGATAATATTGAAAATTTATCCTTACAAGATGAGTTTCAGCCGCACCCAGTATTTGATTTATACGAGGCTAACGATCGCGGTATTATTAGAAATAGAAAAACTAAAAAAGTTCTTAGTAATATTAGCAATATGGGATATATCAGGGTAACTGTTAGAGGAACATCAACAAATCAAGTTCGTTATCTTGGTCATAGGTTTGTTTATGAGGTGTTCAATGGATCTATACCCAATAGTCTTGTTATTAATCACATCAATAATATACAAACTGATAATCGATTGGAAAATCTGGAGATAGTAACGCAACAGGAAAATGTGAGAAAAGGAAAAAATAGTAATGGTATTAATTTTAGATGCCCAATAAAACCTGTTATTTCAAAAAACCTCGAAACGGATGAGGAGATCGAATTCAAATCGATTTCAGCTGCGGCGAAATATTATAAGATAAATCCCGCAGTCGTAAAAATTATAGCTGATGGAGCAACAAAATCAACTTTTTCAAGAGAATACGATGCTAGGATTGGTTTTAGATATGATATTTGATAGCTCGGTTTTAGTCAAGCAATGATGAGCAAATGCTATGATATCATCGTGATTAAATTTTAACGTTGTTACTGCATTTTCATTAATTTTATCTTTTTCTGCTTCTGTTAGTAATATTTTATGAGAATCACCTTGCATTACAATAACATCAACACTATAACCCAACAAACATTTTCTTACCGCTTCAGCTAGTTCGTTATAATTTACTATATTAACTTTTTGGTGATATTTTATCTCATCGGTCATCTTATAATAATAAATTAGATAAAAATATATTATAATAATGGACTTGATGAAACGACTCGCTGAACTCTACGAAGAAGATACTAGTGATAAGGTCGTCAGTGATAAGGTCGTCAGTGATGATGTCATACATAGTATTACATTTTCCAAAGATTTTATAGACAAATCTGTTGGTTATAGCGAAGATGATATTTTATATAACAATGAATCTGATGATGATGGTGAAATAGTCACTGTTGCTGACAGATCTAATTACAGCAGATCAACAACTAAACGGTATAATGTCAAGTATCACATTGCTAAGCAGCTAATTAAATTTAATTTTACCGTTGCCGAACAACAACTGTTCTGGCAGTTAATCAAACCTTTTTTAAATATCAAGATCCCAGGCCGACAGAAAAATATCAAATTCGATTTCATATTTGTCAAGATTTTTAATCTAATGACGATCTCTAACGATCGTAAGCAGTATCTAATATCATTATGTAAACCAGTAAAATGTAAATCTGTCAAACAAAAGTATGAGTTAATTTATAATAGCATTATATCATAATCTGCTTGGTTGGGATCCAACTGTTAAATTTATCACTATACCCACGCCATTTGACTAAACTTTTATCCCCTTTTTTTCTAATTACTTTCTCGATAACAAAAACATCCTGCTCAGTTTTCTGTAGTTCTTGTTCATAAAAACTACCTACAATCGGTTCCCCTGCCAGATCTTTTAAAACATATGTTACAGGTAATGTTAAAAGTACCTTATCAACCACAAATACTTCTTCGCTCCAGTTCGGAGTAAATCCTTTTGCAAACACCTTTTTCATCAAAGAAATTCTAACTTTATCACCAACCTTAAATTTATGTCTGCGGTACATGTTTTCATTTGCTAATATTGGATTTTTAACAGCTTTTTTAGGTGTCATTTTGATGGTTCGATGTTTCGTGTTATTATATTCGCTTACGATTTGAGAAAGGTCATCGATGTACCTGTTGGTGTTTTTAGCTGTCATATGTTTGTGTATTTTCTCGTTTAGCGTGCGATTAAATCTCTCAACAACAACGCTTTTACCTTCGTTTCCTGTAACATACCTTTTTATATTATTTTGTTCTAGAAACTGTTCAAACTTTTTGTTAAAAAACTCAGATCCGTGATCAGTCCAGATTTTGTTTGGTTTTCTTTCTGTACTCGTTATTATCTGCTTTAGCGCATCGGTCATTGAAGTTCCTGTCTTATCCGAAACAGGTACACTGAAAGCATATTTGCTAAAAACATCTATAACATTAAACAAATACCTTTTTGGAGCGCCATCAGCGCCAACATTAAACTGAGCTAGATTAGATACATCCACCAAATCTATTGCCCAGATATCATCTACACCATTAGCGACAACTTTACGTCGTGGAAACTTTTTTTTTTAGGTTTGTGTAGTTCGACTGCAAGATCATCGTATACTTTATTTCCCCGATCGTGAGGTGATTGACGAGACTCTCCGAGTCCAAGTTTATATTTTGCTCCAATTATTCCCTGAACAAATTTTCTATCAAAACGTTCTCGTAGATTTGTTGGCTTCATATCACGTAATTCGTCTAACATTACTTTATCACAATCTAATTTTGAGTTTTCATGATCACGATAACAGATATCATGACGCATTGCTATTGCATCCACTTGATTGTAAGGCTCTTGTCCTGGCAATGGATTGTCGTTTTCATCTAGTTGTTGATCTAGCGGATTCCATGGACCAGTATACCGATGCCCTGGCAATGTCCAACCGCCTTTTGGTTTTGGTAATTTTCCAATTAGTTTATGTATATCTATACCTGACCCTATTATTTCTCTGTTGTTACAACATTGACAGTATGCGACAATTTTATTTTGCTCAATACACAAATCTCTGTCAGAATCACAGTTGCATATCATTCTATATTTTTAGTCGTCGACTAAAATAATATTAGGATAACCAGATCCTAGCGACGTCGCTGGAGATACTATCGCTGGGGACGTTTTCTTTAAAAATGTATTTTTTCTTTTTCCACAGATTGCACAAATACTTTTTAATATTATCCTGTTGTTTTTTGTTTTTTCTGTTGTTTCATTAATACCTTCTGTTTTAGTTTTACACTTGAGACAGTATGTTGACATTATTATACTTATAAGTTTAGATAAAATTAATTGCGATCTCATCATTAGCGTGAGAAGGTTGCTTATCAAACTGTAAAATAAATTTTAAAAAATTAAGATTTCTGCTCATCTGTCGGATAAACATAATACAATAATATCCGCAAGCAGACGTTCCAACAGGTTGGAGTTGATTTGACGAATAATATACTTTTGTAAATTTTTTTTTCATATACTTTTTTATTACATCGCTTGGAGGAAGTCCAAACGAGTCAAAATAATTATTATTATAAACTGCTACCCAATGCGTACCAGATCCGTCATTAAAATCTTGTATATTAATAACACATGAACTTACAGCAGATGGTGATTTTATTGCTGAGAGCTCATCTTTAGAATAAACTCCGTGAAATCCAGGAACCGCTTTTAACTTATCAATGATATCAAAATTACTCAACGGGGTCGACGAGTTCCTGGTAATGTTAGACCACGTCCGATTCCTAAAAGATTTGGCAGCAGACTTCCCGCTAGTCCCGCCAAAAGTGGAGCGAACGGAATAATTCCTCCTTGTTTTGTTTGATTGCATATGCATTTGCACTTTGGTGTTGGTGATTTTGTTTTTATTACTTTCTTTTTTTTTGTTCTTGGTGATTTCTTTTTCTTTTGTGGCATTATAATATATTATTTACATAAAATTTACAATTTTTTTATTCCACTTCCACGAATGATACCATTACCTTTGACTGCTTTCTCCGTTGCGCCAGATATTGCTCCAGACGCTGCTGCTATTCCTAATGTGCCTAAGACTGGTAAAAGTTTAGGTATTATTGTACTAGTTAATACTGATAATGCCGGACCAAGAAAACCACCTTCTTTTGCCATCGCTGTCATTTGTGCAGCACTCAAATTTAAAACAAAAGTTTTTTTACGATCATACTTTTTTACTTGATTTTTTGTTAGCATTAATTTTGTTAAAACACCATCAGAAATATTAGGATTGATTTTTAATGATACCTGTTCTCGCTTTGCAGTAGCAGCTACTAATTGTTTAACTTGGCCATCAGTCAAATACACTTCTTTTACAATATACTTTGCCATTTTATATAACAACTGTAGATTAAACTTGAACTGTCATTTTACCTCCAATAGAATCTACCGTGATAAATCTATCACTAATCACTAATGCGTATACGTATAACGGCGCTACTGGAACCGCCCCAAGTGTCCAGGTAATTTCAATATCCGCTGTGCTGTCTACAGCTCGCTCGTTATGTTTACTAACATCAAAATGAAATATAGGATAAAGCGTACGAAATTCTTCTACTGATATTTGAGTTCCATCTTCAACATCTTGATATTTTTGTATTGCGTCAAGCAGGTACATGTACGGTCGAGAAATATTTTTATTAGCATCATCAGCAAAATTACACTCGATAGCTCGTTCTGGATATTGCTTTGAATTTAATCTAGCGTATATTCGTCTGACATCAGAGTGATCAAATACTGCATTATTTTGTTGTTGGTTACCTCGTCGAGCTTGTTGTTGAAATACGACAAAGATATTTCTCGGCAGTTGTTCGCTTGATGTTGTTGTGACCCTCCACGTGTAGTCAGTAGTATTTGGAACCGCTGTCTGATATACCTTATGCTGCTTAAAGTAAATTCTGTTTGTATGCTTATCAAGCGTGTTATTTAGTTCTGATATTTTAGTGATTGATGGTGTTATACGTGGCATCCACAAAGAAAGTTTGTTTATGATAAACTGTACATCAGCCCCTCCAGATCTAAACAAGCAATCGTTTTGGTCTGCTCGATCTAAAATAAGAGTATGTTTTACTCCGCGAAATACTTTATCATAATCGCGACAAAAGCCGAAAATCATGCTTAGCGGAAGCATCATTGTAATTTGACGTGATCCTGCTGCAAGTTTTCTTCGCCTAGCAAAACCTTCGTTATAGCGTGGATTTCTCACATCAAGTGTGTTAAGAAGTAAATTTAACATCGCAGTACCGTCTGCAGCTGCAGCTGGTGGTGTTATATTTAGATTATTAAAAGCTGCTGTAAGAGAAACTCTTGTAGCGTCTGCATTAGCAGCTGCACCTGGTGCAACAATACCTAGCGCGTCTGCATTAGCAATGAGAAAATTTCTCACAATTACAGCATTTGCATCAGCATCAGCTCCATGTACTATAGCGCCTCTCTTTAAAAATTCTGTTGATTCAGCTATACCCCGTCCAGTATCTTTAAACCACATCATATTAGTTGCAGTTGATCTCGAGTAATCGTCGGAAAACGAAATAATATTTAAAATTGTACTTGCAACTTGTAGGTGACTCGAAATATCTTCTACAGTTTGATTAGCCAGTTGATATCTAGCACTTTTGAATAAACTCCAACCGTTATTTATAAGAGCTACTTCTGCTCCAACTGCAAATGCAGCAGGTGGATTGGCTACTGTCATAATCTGACCACGAACTTCTAACATAGCCTTATGTGGCAGTAGAAATACATCTTCGTCTCTGGTGTTAAAGGTTCTAATACCAGTTTTATTTGGTTCGTTAGAATTTTCATCAAGGTACTCAACAAACTCGAATTCTGTCACATCGTTGTCGATGTCATAAGTTTCTGTTAACTCGAGATAATTTTTAGTAGACATTTTATTTTATTAGATTATATAAAATTTTATTGCGGCATTGTTACTTTAGATATTAATTTTTGTATGATCTGCTCGCCCTTTGGTGATAATAATTTTTTTGTTGTTGTTATCATAGCTTTTTGAGTTTCTTTTGTTGGAGCGATTTCTGAGATAGCTTGTTTTATTTCAGATGCAGTCGGTGGATCTCCTTTTATTTTATTAGCTATTTTTTGTCCCACTGCAGTCCCAGCGGCAGATGCAGCCCCAGTTGCAAAAGCTTTACCCGCGTCAATAGCAATTGGTGCAACTTTACTCGCTAGTCCTGGAATATTTTTAATAACTTTAGTGAATATATTTCCAAAAAATCCTCCTACTATTTTTCTTCGATAAACTTTTTTTCTTTGTTTCATTATATTTGATGTTTCATAATTTTTACTTTTGCTCGCGTAGATGTAAATAATAAGTTACAATTTCATTACTAACATGTAACTGTTTTCCTGATTGATCTGTCAACTGCATCCTTATACTTGATATTTGATCTTCAACGTTTAAAGGATAATATATAATATGTCGTGGAGTTATTTGCATGAGAGAACCTGGCGGGACTTCTGGTGAGAAACTGTAAATCGTTTGACCTTTGCTACCTTTTGATGTATAAGAGCCAGAAGCAGTAGAGCAATTTACTAATATTGTATTTACTTCTGTTATATTTGCTGGCAGTTCACTGTCATATGTAATAGGCTGATCAAGTGCAGTGTAAGTTTTTTCAGTAAATCCTAACAGTTGTGCAATACTTCTTTCTCTTGGTTCAAGATTGATTGCTATATTTTTCAAAGTTATCCTAGTTCGCAATGTGTTATAATTTGCTGCTAATTCAAAATTATCAGCCACACCGTTAGCTTTTGTTATGAGCTCTTTGATCGTCTTGTTTAGATCTTCAATATTATAAGCTCCTTGCGGAATTTTTATTTTTTTTGTTGTAGATATTGGAGATGTTGTAATCATAGTAAAATACATTTCATCGTTAACATCATTTTTCACGTTAGGTATAGCATTCCAGCAAGTACAAGAAATTAATCCAATTTCATATTGTTTTGCAGGATCTAGTTCTATAGGTGGAATATAATTTACTGAAAAATTTGCGCTATCTTCTGTAGACTCGCTAGAGTTTAGTAATAATGTTGTTTGCATTCCTTTAATATTATATCATTTTACAAAATTAAGTCGCCGCGATTAAGTCGCGGTGTAAAGTTTCATATTCGTCAGATGTTAATAATTCACTCGATCTTAGATGATCAAGTATGTCAATGATTTCATTATCAAGTTCAACACTAACATTCCCAGCTTCCTTTGATGATATTAATAACATTAATCTACCTATCATTTCAGTAGTTGAAGTAAATACTTTTACACCAGTTCCTGTTTTTTCTTTTCTATATTTTTCTACACGAGATTTATCGAGTTTATCAAATTTTCTTTTAAAACTCCACCCTTTACCAAAAGGTTTTGCTCTACTATTTTCTGCTGTTTTTTTAAACGTGAGAGCAATGACACCCTTTCTCATTCTTTCATAAAGTGGAATCATATTATCAATCTCTGTAACCGTGTTTAATTCATCTTTAGCAGCAGCTCCGTCATTAAATATTACATCTAATTTATCGATTAATGCTTGATATTCTGCATCAGTCCACTTGCTTATATCATCAATACCCCTTATATTTTCTTTGTTTAAAAAATCATCATATTCACTACCTTTTATCTCATCATTTGCTCTTTTTGTAAAATAAAATCTTTGATCTCCAACTTCCATAAACTTTACAGTAAGATCACCGACTCTTTGTTGCTCCTCTCTGATATCTTTTATGTCTCCTGATAAATTTGTTATAATATTTGTTATTCCTTGCGTTGTTAACTCTGCTAATCTTCGCTCAAGTTCCAGCGGATTGTTTATCAATCGATCTGTTTCTGCTTGTCTAGCCGCAGGATCAGCTATATTTGCTGTAAGTGCCTCAATCAGTTTTCTCTTTTCTTCATCAGATCTAGTAACAAGTTTTGCAGCAGCTGCTTCCTGTTGTTCTCTAACAATTCCAACCAAACCTTTTTCCTGTAGTTGCTTAAGTTCTTCTTCTGACAGTGGTTTAGTTTCAGGTTGTTTACCTAATAATGCTTCAGTAACCGGCTTGAAAATTGTAGCTGTTGTTTCTGTAGCAGTTACTTGCCCACGTCGTGCTTCTTGTACTTTTTGCTTAAGTGATGCCTGAGATTGAGCAAGTTTTTTTAGGTCTTCTATGTGTTGTCTGTATCTTGCTCGTTTGTCCATTATTATAATTATAAATTTTATAAAATTGAAACGCTTTACTGTAAGTAACTGTTAATACAACAGCGAAACATTTTAGTTGGATCATTTGTAAGTTTATCAAACAAGAAAAAGTTGTATTTATCTTTTGTAGCATTACGGTAAAGTTCAATAAACTTATCTTTTGTCACGCCACCGCATTGCTCGCTTGCAATATTTCTAACGTCAACATTATCCAATCCTGGAAATAAAATAAAACAACCCGTATTTCGCCTAATAAACCTGTCAACATTATAAAATCCTTGAGCGAGATAAACGGAATTACACTGTTTGTTACGGGACAGTGAAAAATATGATCTTATTTTGTTCATCTCCATGTTGTTTAGCGGAATATCATCAAAAACTACTATCTTATGTTCATCTGCATCAAGTTGATTAACTGGAATAAGATCTTCTGGCTGCCTAATTATAAAAAAATCTTCACCAGCTTTAAGATCATCACGAAGCTTGTTATTATACTCACTTAATAACTCATACTTATCTTGCTGTGGATTGATTGTGTAAATATAAACTCTATCGTAGTTAAAATTATCACCAAGAAGCAAGTTCATAAGCAAATTTGTTTTCCCCGATCCAGTTCGCCCAACAATAAGATAATGACAATCAGGAAGTTCATTGTTATGTTTATGCTTCACTAGTCTCTCTGTATCAAAGTTTAGTATCGACGATTTTGCCATTTTGTATAATATTAAACTAGTGTTGATAATTTTATCTAGGATAGTAAATAATGAGCTACTATACAAAATTTGGAACACTATTAGAAGATTTATCCACAAAACGTTTTAAAGGTGACTTATCCAAATATGCAACTCTTGATCGGCTCAAAAATGAAATCAATAATTTACTAAATCTTACCAGCGTAGATCCAGATGAAGTTGTCATTTTCCAAGACAAAGAAGGACGATTAAAGACGAGTAATGTAAAACTGTCAGATGTAGTTGTACGAAATACTGCTGCGATTGCTAATAATATCGTTACTTTTAACAATCTAGGTAATATACAAGATTCTGGTAGGTCAGTTAATGATTTTGTTAAAAAAGATGGTGATGTATTTAGTGGGAATATTGTTATGAAACAAAATAAGATTACAGATCTTGGAAACCCAACTGAGGATGGGGATGCTGTCACTAAAAAATATGTCAATGATTGGGACGCTTCAATTACTAATGAAATCACAGCACTCAAAAATGATTTTACCAGTCACGTGAACACATTTTTAAGTTTTCGCAGAAGCATAAACAAAATTAGAGATGAATTTTTTGGAAATCCATCAAATGTTGGCATTACACTCGCTAATATCAAAACAAAATTTAATGATATTAACACAGAACTCAATGATATTATTAGTGGAATTCCGAATATTGTTGAGAAAACGAGTATGGTTAAAATTCCTCACAAACAGATTAAAAATATTGTGTATACTGTTGCATCTGGGTCTAGTACATGGACGAGGCAAAATAATTCTATCAAATACACTGCAGAAGTTACTGGTATGTATAGATTGTCAGTGTTTAGCAGTGTAAAGTTTAAAATATCTACCAAATATCTATTTCGTCATCCAAATGATGACTCATCTGGAGTATTATCTGTAATAATAAACAAAAATTCTGAAGAAGAATTTGTACTTGAACCAGTTGATAAAACTTTACAATTAGCAATTTTTCTCTGGTGTTTGGAATTTATAGCTGAATAACCAGCTCTTATTATGGATTAACCAAACATAGGACTATGTGAACTAATATTATAATGAAAAGAAGTATAGTTGATTTCAATCATATTTCAAAAGATATTCCAAAACAAGATGTAGACGCATTAATACAATATTATAAATATTATCATAGAAAACTTTGGTGTGTGAAAAAATGTTACAAATACTACAACAAGATCCTTCGAGTAATATCTTATCTACCCTTGTTAATGACTAGTTCTGGTATAATTTCAAGTGGGGTATCATTAAATCCCTTTTTGTTAATTATATCTGGTATTGGTGTTTCACTTACAGCGGCGTGTAAAAAAGTAGAACCAAGACTTTTGATAAAGAAGCACGGTTGTTTAACATCAATTAAAACTTACAAGAAACTACTTGATCACATCCGGTCTTACCTACGAGGAGTTAAATATAATATGGATGATTTATTACGTGAATTTCGTATTATTGACAATATGTTAACAGACATTCTACCAATGAGGGTTAGCAAGTATGAAAAAAAATATCATAAAAAATATGAGTAACATAAAATTTTATCTAAACTTAAGATATAATATAACTAAAATAATATCATTTTCATTCTAATGCTAGTTTAATTTCCACCTTGTTAACTGAAACGTTCTAACACACAGTTTAATTTTCATCCTGTTATCTTGTGGTCAAACCCGTTTGCCGTCTTTAGAATAATTGTATTCCACACATGCGCTGTTCTAACAAATTAGTCACCTCTGTGTAAAGAGCTTATCACATTCCAACACCTGTTGTTTTGTTCGGTTACAAAATACCTGTTTACAGGTAGTAGTAGGGGGAAAAAAAGAGGTGGGGGAGGGTGAGTCAAAACCCTGTTTTATTTTAAAAAAAAGGGGGTGGGGTGGGGGATAATTTAGGACTATAATTTATACTTGTTTGGAGGGTAAAAAAACAAAGTGAGTTGAAAACCTGGTTTTCTAATACTACTCCATCGACCAACATGTAATTTACTAAGCATTTTGTTGATACCACTATGCCCCATCCCAGCATATATAGCTTGTTAGGACTTAGCAGTGACATCATCAGTTTCTAAATAATTTCAGTTGTGTAGGTGTGCCACCCACCCATTTTTTTTTTGTATGTATGCTTTTATTTTTATAAAATTTTGGTGGATTGATATTTTTTCTTTGTTCATGAAATTAATAGAGTTGTATTATCCCATTTGGATTTGGAGTTGACATACTTTCCTTTGCCTGTAAGAGGGTCTGGTTTCCATCCTCTAACCAGAACTTGGTAGTTTTCTTCCCTCCCTGAGAACCATTTGTAATTTACCAAGTAGACATTAATTACTGTTAGTTATTTATAATAGTAGGCGAGATGGCCAGCTCATCCCGGGCAATTGCCCCTGTACGGCCTACTTACCGTTGACAAAACCAGGTTTACCGGAATTTGTCTTTTCCAATTAAGGATGAAATATTGCTATCGTTGTCGGTATTTAAAGATATAACTACTGCATTTTGTTAAGGTCATTCAAAATCTACATATGCTAGCACTGATAAATAATTTCTTAAATTTTAACATTCTAACATAATTCTTAAATTGCGCACGTTGACGTCTTTTATACTTGTTTTGAATGTATTACAATTCAATTTTATAATTTTGCACAATATTCTTTTCAATTTAACATATATTTCTGTAAAGAGTGCGTGCAAAAAGCTCCCATACTGATTTATTTCCCTTGATATCACTTCACGGTTTATTTAAGAGATAGAGGTGCACACATAGGGAATAAATCTGAATTGATCAAGCCTGCTCAGGGACTTGTCAATTTATCAAGCGTACGCTACGTGAAATACAAATATACGACAATGAAAATGACAACAAATGTCATGCAGAAATATGTTGTACGTATCTCGGAGAAAACATTAGGCAACCATGGACTATAAACGGCGTATGGGATAGTGATTTGCCACATTAACTGTTTTTCAGAACAGAAGATTTGTACGATTATCTTGTATTGACCAATTCACGAACTTTTGATTGTAAACAATGAATGCCATGATGTTGTTGAAGGCTAAAGTTTTTTTATGAAGATACACGTGTAATTGGCTGCATATCACACAATTTAGCACAAGTGTTGGCATTGCTATGTGAAGGCCACATCAATGCTATTGTTACCAAACGATTCAAAGAAGAAAATTGATTATGAAGCTTGGGCTTGCTTATCTAAAGTGTCTGGAAAAGTACATACCGTTGGATGTAAATGTGAAGCCGGGTAAATAATAAATCTTCTTGTGATAGAACACAATTAAAACCAGAGTTTTAAAAGATAATGCAGATTCAGGGCCGGGTCGTGAAGGGATTGTTTCCAGTATGTCCGTATCCCCTCCTCCAGGCTAAAATAAAAATATACAGACTCAAACGTATATAACTTGTCACTTGAAATTTGACCATCGTTGTATCCTTGCGCAAATATTTTGGACATTATGCTTCCTTTGAGTAATGCACATATATTTGTGTTTTGATTTGGTGAATTTTGAGGAAAATCACAACCCTTTTGAAATTTTGGAACCCCTCTCCCAACACTTGACAATATCTGGACCTGTTGATACTGAGATTCTCTTCTGCCTCTCAGTAAAAATGTTTTTATCTGCTATAAAAGAATGTAAGATTCAATACACCATTGAATCCCAAAAGGTATTATGCTGATTCGTTACTTGTCCTATTCTTGTTGGTCTTTCTGGCTTCTCTTCTCATAAACTGCCTGTACAGAAATCAGTGCATCTTAAACTGTTTGCACCTAAGTGTTCCATTTGAAAGGGCAACATTTTATGCAATATATATATATATATATATATATATATATATATATATATATATATATATATATATATATATATATATATATATATATATATATATATATATATATATGAAAGTGGTTTAATTGTTTCGCCACACTATTCATACCTTGGAATAAGTCCAGATGGAGTTATAGACTGTTGTGATAAATGTTCAAATACAAATGGATTACTGTAACTAAAACTCATATATAAATCACGGTAAATATCCCTTGTATACGGCTGTAATGATAAAATGGGTTTTTGTGAAATGGTTAATGGATATGTGAAACTATGAAAAAAGCATTCATACTATTTCAAGGTAAAGTTAAGATGGGTTTTACTGGAAGTAAGAGGTGTGATTTTTTGTGTTGACTTTGAAAGGTCATTCCACTGAACGCACATATTTTAATGAGGACATGTGTGGAAACATAATGCCTAGACTTATTTCATTATACAAGGAAGCGGAAATTCGAGAACTATTTTCTCTTAGCGAATGAAGCGTGGAAAGTCTTCATTAAGGTGGACAGACATTTAAATTCTGTATGTGAATGATACTAAATCAGTGACTTATATCAAACTTTGCAGGAAAATATATTGGTGGAGAAAATGAAATTTAGAATAAAGAATGCCATATGCTTCAAGCGTCATTTTAGATGTAATATTCTAGTATGGATATGCATTTATTTAGGATATATCTGAATGTATATCAATATTGTCCATGCTCAATTTTGTACATGTTTTTGGGGATATTTTGCAAAAATTAAAAAACTGTTTATCTGGTTTTCTTATTTTATTTAATTTTGGCACTTTTTGCCCAGTGTTTACGGTAATTGCTTTTTGATCAGTATATCCTTGTTTCCAGTTCCAGCTGAAAAGTTTTGCTAGATGAAATTGACTGTTCATTGGTTGTGAAACCAGTCAACTAGTAGTCGGCCATTATCCAACAGCTATCTCATATACTGTACATCGAGTTTGTGAGATGTGGTGACTTAGTGGTATAGGTACTACTAGCCTCTTTTTTGGAAGGTTCGAGTTCAAATCCTGTGTTGACTGTAAATTTGTTTCAGATTTAAGCGCACCTATTGATTTAACCAGCTATAAATGGCTGAAATATTGTCCATTGGCCTTACAACCCAAGTTGTCCAACCCTCTGTTTCATTTACAGCAATCTTTAGATATAACGAGTTATCAGTTTCTGACATACTATCAATAGGCCATAAAACAAATTTGTCCTTCCACACAAATAGGTGAGCAATTAAATGAAATAGAAAGAAACGAAACAATATATTCAGACAAAGAATATAATTATTAATCGTATATTATCAAAATGCATTTACACTTTTACTGTATTATAAAACAATGACTTATGTGATAAGTTTCATAGAATAACATGGCGCATAAATGTCCTTCAAAATATGGAAGCTACAAAGTGTATTGAATAAACTCATTGTTATAAGTATTAAACTGAAAGCACCAAATTCATGCAATCATTTGCGAAATAACTGCATAATACTATAGTAATATTGCTTATCAGCAAAGTTCCGTTTTCATCACCATCTTGGGCTAATGGTGCTAAAAAATTTGAAAGTCCATCAATACAGGCAAAATTTTATAGGCTTGTTGTGAAAGAATAATTGGCATTATATTTTTAAGAATAAGATAGTTTTTCTCTCTTTTGCATGTTCCACATCAATCCTAAAATTGGCAATTCTCCTTGTTTCCTCAACTTTACGGCTGTGAAATGTTTTATATTTTAATGGTGGATTTATTAGATGCATGCCCGTTGGATTTGCAAGGTCAGATATCGCGGATATCAGGTGGGCAATTGGGATATGCCAGCGAAACCAGTCTTTGCATCGTTTGGCCCAATTCAGGGAGCGTCCTTACCCCCTCTCCTGAAACTGTTTCGGATCTGATCTTTGTAGTCTTTGACTTGGTTGGGAGGTGAAAAGCAAGCTGCCAAGAAAGCTTTCAAATTCTCAAATTCGACTTTACCGGACTGGACCTGGAGATCTGTCAAGACTTGGAAGGCATCTTTCATTAAACACGCAGCCAAGCGCAATCCCTTCTCAGTTTCGCGTTAATCATTTATCATTGCTGTGTTCGAAATATGTCATATAGTTTAGGAAAGGTTGGAAACCATCGTAAGTGTCTGCCTTAACTGTTACCTTAGTTCGAGGCAGAGTCAGAGAAGACCTAAGGTCTCACTGGATAGTTTCGTATTTTGACACCCCACCCCCCTAAATTTTAAGGTAGAAGGCATGAGCCTGATTATCACAACCCTAGCATTTATAAACACACACATAAGCTAAATCTGTAATGTGGTTTACATTTACTTTGAGTTAGGCTTGTAAATGGGTTGCCTTGTTGGTGACTGCCTGTCACAGTTAGACTAGCACTGGAGATCAAATGCGTAACTTAGTCTGCAAATGTGCATCCGACTTGGCTTACGTATTTACATGTGTCTGCTTCAGAGGTATATATCTAAAAATCTACATGGTTTAGGGGTGATGAAAAGTATGTTAATTTGTTATTGTAATTTGTACTAGTGAACTTTCAAGATCAATAAGGTGCATACTGACTCTATTAGCCTGCTTCTCATAGGAACAGGTTGAAAATAGCTCTTTTCTGTCAAAAATGAACGTAAAAAGAGGGGTTGGTGGTAGTAGAGGTTCAGTATCAAAACCACCAGTTGCATAAGAAATTAGCCTTAATACCTTAGTCAGAATCTTACAAGCATCCTTTTAACAAAAATCATTAGTTAGTTTTTACTTGTATCTTTATTGTAAAATTATGATCATTTTCTGCAATAGGTCATTGTCGGATGAAAATTTTCCAAAACAACTGTCCGGTGAGACCTAAATTCTGTTTTTCCAGTCTCGAATCCCTTGGTCACCTGTGAGCCTGGCGTATCTCTTCCATCTTTTATCTCAGTGCATTTCCCGACAGATCTTTCTCTTAACAAATGGACCATGGTTGTGCCCATTTTTCCCAACTTTTCCGTAATGAGAGTAGACTATCGCTTTCTTGGATACTGGATACGTGGTTAAAATGTAACTGTCAGACATCACTTTCTCGGACCAACCCTCCTTTACAGTTTCGAACCTCAAATCTTCAGACCTGAGATCCAATGCACGTGCATTACCATTATATTTATGGGCCTCGCACGGAGTCGAGGTCACAAGGAACTGGACATCTCTTCTACATCCACGAGTTTTCTCTCCCTCACTTCAATAGGCGACAGAAGCAACAAGAGTCGCAATGAAAATACTGTGGTAAAGACGTATCGATTAAAGAGGTATGTGTACCGCTGCCTTAGTATTCCCAAGTTGCCTGTCGCGATGTACTTGGTACGAAACTGCTACCAAATGCTATTCGAATCGGGTGCAATAAAATGTAAATGTGTTGCTGTTGTTATTGTTATTGTCATTCTTACTACCAAATCAGATACAACAATTCGTTAAAATCAGTATAAAATTAATCAACTGAACACCATGTAGCCAAGGAGGGGTGAGGAGTTGTCAAATAAGTTTTATTTATCTATAACAACATTTTACAAGTGCGCTGACCAATGTAAGTAGGTTTCACCTCACTGGGAGCGAAACGGGTCTGTCAAAACCAAATTTATAAAATTTTAATAAAGTGAAAATAGAGCGGGATGATCGATTATCTTAGTCTAATCTGTGTCTATCTAATTTATGCTATTCTAATGGGAGGATCAGTGTCAATTACATGTTCTTTATTAGCGGTTCATCTTTTGTTCACTAAGAATTCTACAGTCAAATTCATAAATTTGGGATGCAAAATATTTCATGGCCAATAATTCAGACATTTTCAGCTCATTCGAATTCACTTCTTGCAAAATCGATCCTTTTGCCTCTCGATATAACATGTGTATAAAACAAATGTATAACGCTTTTTTTCTGACCGACATTTTTGCCTTTCTGCGCTTTCTGCACTCTTTATATCTCATCATTTTATCAAATCCGTGATAAAGCATTCGTTCCAAACTGAACATATGCACTCAAATGAAACATATATCGCAAGGAAAAACCTATCTACTTTCGCAGACCTAATGTCGCGAAATCAAAATAAAACGTTTAAAGGAACTCTAACATTATCAATATTTATTTATTTATCTATTTTTTCTAAATTTTATAGGACACGTCTTTCTTTCCAAACTGCGCGGAAATTGTCTGTATTACGCATGATAAAACTAAATTACTTACAATTCTTCAACTATCCCAATCGTCTGCCACAACCGATTTTATTCCAAAATATTTGGAATTTTACTTCAAAAGTACATGATGAGTTTACAGGTTTCCTCTTCCATTTTCCCTAACACCTCATTGGAAAAACAGTTGGTCAATATGTCTATATTTGAAAAGAAAGGGCGCACAGAATGTATAAATGCATGACCTATTTCACAATTTTCACATCTACAAATTAAATTTCATTTTCCATTCTGTAACACACTTCGAGAAATAAGATTAGAATTTTTTATTACAGACTAAATAGCCCATACATCTAAATTAAAATATAAAACAAAAGAAGTTCAAAGAAAACCGTAATATCAGTGTTTTATGTGTTTATGTGCAAAAGTGCATACACATCCGGACAACAGAACATGAAATGGCATTGTTACGAGAAAAAAATTGAAGGTGAGTTGATCAGGTTTTTATATGTATGTATGTATGCATGTATGTATGTATGTATGTATGTATGTATGTATGTATGTATGTATGTATGTATGTATGTATGTATGTATGTATATATATATATATATGTATATATATATATATGTATATATATATATATGTATATATGTATGTATCTATATATGTATATATGTATATACGTGTATATATATATATATATATATATATATATATATATATATATATATATATATATGTGTGTGTGTGTATATATGTTTGTGTATATATATATATATATATATATATATATATATATATATATATATATATATATATAGAGAGAGAGAGAGAGAGAGAGAGAGAGAGAGAGAGAGAGAGAGAGAGAGACTTTCTAAGATTTTGCAATTTTCATTTTACCTAATTGTATCAAGCACAATTGTTTTCAGAAACTAATAAAGTCCACTTTTAGGAAAAACAATTAAACCTGTACATTACAAAATAGGAATGGTTATGCTAGAATTCTTTATTGGTTACGTCCTAATTCATGCATTTTTATATTTATTTCGGTCGAAACATAAAATACGCATGATCTCAACGTATTATATGGTACCAGCATGAGCGGCAGTAATTGTAACGACTTTCAAATCTTTCTGTCATTGTTTTCCATATCAGAAAGCGCAAATGATACAAATCATAAGATATAAAGAAAGCTTATAAATGATGAGATAATCTACAAGATTGTCAGTTCCTCAGCAAATTCGCAAACTGAAAAATGGACACTTTGCAAATTTTATCCGTAACTATTAGAAGCATTTCGTCTAGGCGTTTTATTCAATACTGTTTGCATTCAAGTTCTGATCATTCCCCTTTCTTTTCCATGTATCACGGATGAATTCTTAGCTTCAGATAAAAGGGGGTACTTTATTTTATTGTAGGGGGCGTAACACCTTCGAGATCTTCTTCGGAAAGTTTTGTCAAAAGACAATACCTTCCAGAGCATCTGGTATCAAAACTTATTAAATCTATAAGACTTCAATTAAAACTTAAAGCTATATTCAGTAATAGAACTCGGCAGTAATGATAGACTTTTTTGAGATTCATGTAAAATGATTATGTGCTGCTTTCTTTGTTGTGAAAATACGTATTATTTCTTCCCTTTTCATGTGCATTAGTTCAGTGGGAATCGTCCAATTTGTGGAGGTGTTTCCCGTAATCTTAATATAAATTGCTGAATTATCTTCAGTTCTCTTCCTTTCACATCAGTAACTTGAATTCTCATTATGGAGGAAACAAACGTTGATTGACGTCACGCTTAATTAGGGGAAATAACTTTGTAAATAGCATTAATGTAGATAATACATAATACGAGCTGCTTTTCTTTGGCTAGCAGTAGAATACCTCGCTGTCGACGGAACAAGCAACCTTACTCCTGTATTGCTTGCGGTGTATTTTTCTTATTAAATACGAATTAATTTTAATAATTTTTTTAATTTAATTCAAAGTAGTTTAGTAGAAATAATGATATGCCTCCACAGTTTAGAGTTGAAACGATTTTCAAGGTCTTTGTCTGCAATTGTTACATCAAAGACAACATTAAAATACGAGGAAGATTTCCTAAGATACCTGTAAGAGTAACAAAATAAAAATTAGGAAAAATTAAAAATATATTTACGGTTTTTACTTTGGTTTTTTAACAATATTTTATCATTTATGGCATTTTATAAACTCCAAACTTCCTTAAATTCGTTTCCCTATTTTCGACGTATGAAATACATTCCAGATCTTTGAAGAGATATGTGAGTTATGACATGATCTCATGATTTAATATGATATGATATGATCTCATGATTTAATATGATATGATATGATGATACTGAATGTATCAAACCTCTAATATAATAAAATAAGACAACACATTACAGATGTATTAATGGAAATAAAAGTAAAGTTTGGTCACAATGTGTACGGCGTTTCTGTGACGCATAACATCAATTAAAACAGGTTTTTAAAAACATGGCGTGACGCTAAGAATATGAGCTCACACTTTTCCTGATCACCGACAGGCCACAAGAAAAGCTACCACACACTCAATTTATACGCATGCGTAAAATGTATTCATGCTATTTAATCATGTACTTTTCTATTTTTAAATCGACTCCATTATTATTGATGACGCTATGTCACACCTGAATTGCGTTCTTGTTCCGGTTAGAAAATATTGCTGACGTAATGATTGTATTCTGGTTGCTCGTGCAACCGCCTTTGAATAAACTAATGGTTCTTTTTGTCGTGACTACCGCTCTGAAATTCATTTGTACCTTGAACTCCCCACCAAACAAAGGTTGGGTAAACTAATGGCACATGACCTAATACAACGTAGACTTCTGCCTAATATGGGAAAAGGTTCAAGTAAGAAATGTACGAATACATCACTAAGTGTGTGAATTACAATTGACCTCGTGACCGGGGTCAAAGATGTAAGGAACAGTACAATTTCTTCTTAGCGTGAAAGCTCAAGATACGCCGAGGCGGAGTTAAGTTTGGTCTACTCTTCGGTTAAATATAGATCACGCGGCAAGAGGCATGATGCGGGGAAAACCTGACGAAAATATATACTTAGAAATCATTTAGCTCGAAAACAGGAATTGTATTCGAAATTTAATAGGTGTAAGAGTGATTGTAGAACTTCATGATTAATTTTACCTAGAATGTTGTCTACCCGCGTTTGCATTAATCACTGAGGAATAGGTTCAGCAGAGGGGTGAAGTAACACTCCGACAGCAGACGAAAAGGACAGACGATTCAATTTTCGTTAGGTGAGAGATTAGGATGCGTCTGAAATTTCTTCGAAAAGGAATTTCCCAACAGTTTTGAACAAATTCCCTTTCTCTTCTTTGTAGAAGAATAATTTCTTATCCGTTAATTTGCTTGAAACAAAATAATTTGCATGGGAACACAGAATAAAATTTCCTTGTATGGAAAGAAAGATCATTGCTTCCTCCCCCTTATCCAACCCGATCCCCAGTATGCTGCCATCCCAACCACCACCACCATCGCCCTCCAAAAGCTAACAGAACATAGTAAATAGTTGGTCGTTTATGATGTACATTCTTTTGTGGCGGGAATTCTCGAGATGCATCAATGATGGAATTAAGTTGGGTTTAATCACTCAGCCTAAGATACGTCGAAATCAAACAAATCTACATTTAAAAATGTTCTTACCTACAGTTTAATAGGAATAGTGCCAGATTGCATAAAACTGTACAATTTGTACTGTATATCCCGAATGTTGAATACCCGCACTTGATACAGCACATGAAGTAACCTTTGAATAAGATGAACAACAGGCTGCCATTTGAGTTTTCACAAAATTGAAGAATACCTTGCTTGGATGTGTGTGAGTGTGTGTGTGTGTGTGTGTGTGTGTGTGTGTGTGTGTGTGTGTGTGTGTGAGTGTGTGTGTGATTTAGATTTTTAACGTAACTTTAACAGTTTTTCAGTCATATCGCTACGATGTTTGCAGTGTGGCAGTTTATAATGATGTCTAGCACTGGAGCATCATGCCGCAGATATGTAGCATGATATCCCACCCAATCACATTATCCTGACACCAGGCCGACCAGTCCTAACACTAACCTCTTAATTCTGAGCGAGAAGTGATGCAGCTGTTAGTTCCATTTTCTTGTAAGTCTTTGGTATAACTTGGCTGGGGATTGGACCAACGACCTCCCTCATCCGAAGCAGACGCTCTAACCACTAGGCCACCTAAGCGGTGGATTTTTTTAACCCAATATTCCGCCCTCTCCCTACCCAAAGTAAAATAGCTTGATAAAAATGATCTTGCAATGCAGGTAGAATACAAAAGACTATACTATTCATTATTAGGTTGCATAAAAGAACACAACAAAACAAAGAATCAAAATAATAATTATAGTGTCGTATAAAGAAAAATACATTCTGCTCAGTAAGAATTCTTAGCCCCCACCCAATCCTACTCGAAAAGAAAATTCCAAAATTTAAATTTATATTGGGGGAGTGGGTGTTATTTCATCGACATATGCACAAATACAAATTTAAATTTTAACCCACCCACCTCTCTCTCTCTCTCTCTCTCTCTCTCTCTCTCTCTCTCTCTCTCTCTCTCTCTCTCTCTCTCTCTCTCTCTCTCTCTCTCTCTCTCTCTGTAGAAGGAAAGAAAGTAGATACCAATCTGAATGGATTGTATGAAATGCAGTTTTGGCATGTTTCATGAACAAAATTTACATTCAATTTACAGAGATTCCTGGAATAGTTATGTCTTATATGGGTTAGTTTAAAATAACTGTACCAGTGTGCTGATAAAATGTACAAAGAATGTATACCCTCCTAGTATTGCGATAACGCCATGGCATGTATCCTATAAACTCCGTTGATTTAAGACTACGCCCTATATTCAGTATGCATAACCTTTAGAACCGCTGTAAACGTTTATCTCAGTGAGCGAATATTGACGCAAATTGACTTAAGATGTTAAAATCATTTCACGAATCGCTGACAATAATCAATGTACGACATGTTGTTCCCATGCCGCTATGACGTCTTTGACGGTGGTGGAAGCGAAAATATTGAGTACAACCGCTGAAACTATTATACGATTAAGGGATTTTGGCAATGCATCATTCAGTACAAGTGGGTGGGGGATTGTTTTCTGATTGTTAAGAAATTGGTATTAAAAAAACCAACAGAGATTTCCCATTTCTTTCAATCAAGTATCAGGTATCGTTTAGTTGTGCGTGTGTATGTGTTTGCGTGCGTGCGTGGGTGGGTGTGAAAGACTATCTTATAATAAGAAACAAAATCCATACCATTTGGCCGCAGACTGATGCAGTTTATATCAATGTGGAAGGAGTTATGTAGGCAGTGAAAATGAAAGGCTTCTGGCGTATATGAATAATCCATTTAGTGGCAAGTTAAAACATGGAGAAATTAAACATGAACTATTTTTTTTCTGCACATACTGTTTTAAAAGACAAAAGTTCCTAAAAATAAAGGCATGAAAGCCTGAACTGACTATAAGCAACATTTCATTTTGAATGCAAGGATACAATTCTCCGTGCATTTTAGTGATAATAATAATGACACAATTTTGGGTCTTTGATGATCCACAAAATAAAGTCGGGAATATTTTCATATTCTCTGCTCAGATGTCTTTCTGTACGTTCTGTGTGGCAATTTGCCTATCTTTTCTACCGCATTTCGTAGTTCATTTTCTGTTCTTTAGTAAACAATGAATCCTGTCTTTAAATCTCTTACATCTTTCTTGGCATTCTAGTAATTATGGTTTCCAGGCAAAATTTACCAAATGTAAGAATTTGGTATAATATTTCCCATTGATAAAGACCATCAGCCACACTAAGCTGCCTCCTAGTATCCCGCTTTCTAAAGCGCCCCATGTCTTTGCAAATGTCTACACTGTGAAACATTTAAAACTAATTTACCCAGTTTTCAAATGTTATGCACAAAAAGAACATACAAAATATTTATCACAAGTACAAAATGCTAAATAACAAACCAATTTATACCTAACTAATTATATGCAAAAAAGGTTTACTTTTTCCCTATACGTTGCCCATTGAACGAACCGTACAATCCTTAGAAATCCACATAAATAGATACATGTTATAATCACCGTAACTAAAAATATTGCGTTATACCAAGTTTAAAGTTCAATATTAGTGACAAATCTTGACATCCAACAGAATTGAACGAAGTACCTTCTTCCAAAGTATGCAACTGTTCGTAGATCCTACCTCATCAGACCAAATCCCTATTTTAGAATTAATTTAAATTCAGTCAATCATATTTTGGATTACATCATTGTGATGTATAAAATCTATGTTGTAGTTTGGACCGATATAAGGAAATCCCAGTCAAGGATTTACATTATTTGTCTTCCCCACGAGGCTTGCCCGAGTGGAGAGACCTATGTAACGCGGCTATTGGGATTTTCTCGACTGGGTCCAAATCCCAACGTAGATTATTTTTCTCACCAAATATTATCATTTAAAGTAAGAAAGAATACAGTAACTTGTGCTGTATTGTTCACGCACAAATGTTTACATGCGGTGCATTAGTGCAAATATGTTAATGGTTGTTGCGTGACGTGTCATCGAAAGTTCAGTTTTTTATGTGTAAGCCAAACAAAATATAACAACCTAAAATGCTGCATAGTTTTCAGGTATTATCACAATAATGGATGTTGTATGAAGTTAACATAAGTGATGAATATTTATTACAAGAAACTTTCATTTCCATCAATTCCAATTTTGAAAAGTTATATTATAAATAATGAAACGATGCTGGGTACTCAGCTCTACTATAGTTATCTTAGAGCAAACTGTAACGAAGAGTAACATGTTCTATCTATCTATCTACCTATCTATCTATCTATCTATCTATCTATCTATCTATCTATCTATCTATCTATCTATCTATCTATCTATCTATCTATCTATCTATCTATTTATCTATTTATCTATCTATCTATCTATCTATCTATCTATCTATCTATCTATCTATATATATATATATATATATATCTATATATATATATATATAGATATATATATATATATATATATATATATATATATATATATATATATATATATAATACATAACTCTCCTTTTCTTTGGAGGAGGGGAATTTTTATAACATACTTGTGACATACTTATGTTGTCCTTAATATTGATTGTAAAATTACCTCTCTATATAGAGACCCTCCAAATACAAACCTTAGAGGAAAACCATTTACTAAACATTCAAGTTTACGGATTCTTTAAAACAAAAAAAAAAATTCTGTTCTGGAAATATGGCAAGTGCTACGGTGAAATTTGCTTATGGTTTAATATCTTTAAGGATCAAAGATCCCTTCAGGCTGGTAAGTGCAATATTTGTTATTAAATATTGTTGGTACAGTTGTTATTCAAATGGGGCGCAATGGAGATGCTTAACAAAATTAGAATATGGCATGTTTGACATTTCTGATTGTTACTAAGTTTCTTGTAGTTGTTAAGAGAATTGGGAGGCCATAAAGTGTATAGGTCTATAGACTATGTGTAAGCATTTTCTATCATAGTTCATTTCACACAGCCCTCAGAATTTTGCATTGAGCATTTTATCCTATCTGTAGCATAGTCAATTTTCCGGTCAGCATCATTATGAGTAGCTAACAGTAAACAATTTGTTTCACACTAATTATTAAAAACTAATTAAGTAGCTTTAGGAAAATTTAATAATTCTGACCTGAAAATTTTCTGAGTAAGGCCTGCAGATAGAATTAAACTGACCATGCTGGGTGCAGCAAAATATAGCATAATACCAAAAAGCTCGACATCGTATGTGTGTGTGTGTCTGTCTATCTCTCTCGAAATGTTTTGTATGACGTGTTCTTGAACACGGAGAGACTTTAAGTTACTATGTTGTTTTGTTACATATTTGTTATTTTTGTTATGGTTGTTGTTATTGTTGTTGCTGTAGTTTGATTTTCGAACAACTACGTCAGGCATAGAAGACAACTAGAGTTTGTTTTTAAAAGAAGTCCTCAGCGCATTGACATTTAGACTGAGACGACTAGACTGAGATCAATAGACTGAGACAAGGGCATGGGTGAGAAATATTGAATTCAATGAAAGTTGTATATATGCACTTTCAAACTTTGAATTCATTTGGATTATAGCTTGAATTAATACCTTTGGACCTGTGTTAGAACATTCATGACTAATTGAGATTTAGTTCACTTTGTGGTCTAGGGAAATAAATTAGATTTTGACTTTTACAAAAATGTGTTGCTTTTCACTATTTTCATTTACTGAGTTTAAAGACATAAGACGTAACAAGAAAATGTTGGATCACCCAGGATACGAATTTCTTTAAAATATTTCAAAACATTTCTTTTTTTTAATCTACATACAATTTGTTTAGGAATTTGTTAGTCACTGACATTTTAACTTCTTATATTTGAGAAATCTGTAGTAAAACCAACAAACTTTAATACTGTCATCTAAAGAACGTTATTGTAAATCCTGCCTTGGAAGTGTCCTTGAAAAAGAACGAACTGCTTCAGCATGCCAGACAACATGATCTTTATGAGTCGAAGAACCTTTAACGAAGCAAGATGTAAAATATATTTTGATCCAATATTTGCTATAATCAAAATTTCGCGATGAAAGTAATTTGAGTTTTTTTTTAGTAAGACTATATCTGGCTGAAATGAACAATTCATTTCGACTGGATCTGTACCGCTTTTTGGTGATTCTGCCACTCCTATACCTATTAAAATTTTAAGTGACCTAGGTTCATGGAGTAGAGTGCGACTTTGGTAACGTTCTTCTCCATTGTTTAAATTTGCCATCTCACAGTCACGGAAACTCTGACAGGTGGAACAGTTACGTATTGTCTTTGCCCACCAAGGATATTCGTTTGTTAATATGCAGTGTTGTAGCTGAAGAAAAGGTTGTGGTTAATCCATCTTTAACTAAGAAGCCTTGTTTGGATCGAAAAGTTGATCCTTTTGAAATGTGAAATCCATGATTTATACCCAGCTTGCGCAGCTAACAGAGCCATTGTAAAAAAGAATCTTCATCAGGAATGTATTAACTTAGCTGTCATGTATATTAGTTAGTCTTTCGATGACTTAACCCTTGCTCCTGTTATTGAAAAATGAAGAGTGATTGACCATAGTGATCCTCTTCTTGGTACTCATTCTCTTGATTGTAATCATGGTTTAATAAAATACAATCAGTCATTGTTGAACAGAAACAGGATTTCGATATATGTTTGTTTCATAAGACTACTAGCGAAACGGACGTCACACAAGTACCTGGGGACTTTTTTTAATAAAATGCGGTCCTTATCGGAAAATAGAGACAATTTAATTGCCCGCTAGTGATGAGTGGTCAGAAAGATATCAAACTGTTGTTTCCGAGTTATATTTAAAGGGAATTCTTAATTTAGCTCATGAAAGTCCTTTGACTAGTAATTTATGTGTCAATAGGAATTATCACAAGTAATTGAACAATTTCTATTGGCCGAAGATAAAAATGAATGTTTATAAATATTGTACATCTTGTCATAATTATCAAATGCTAGAACACCCAATCAGAAGATACATAACATTCATTTGCAACCTAGTCCTGCGTTTCGATGAACTGTAACGTAGTGGTGTGGACTTGTGCCCTCTGTTAATTGATTTGAGGATCGTTATCTAGGGAATGATCTCCCTCGATGTTATTGCCCAGTGTGAGTAGATAGAACACTGACAGAGAAGTAAGCGAGACTATTGAAAAGAAAAAAAAAACCAATACCAGCCCCCATAAACAGCAAAATAAAATAAAGATTTACTTAATTAATACATAAACAAAAATTGCAGTTTCAATCTAGCAGATTTACATTAGTGGAATTTGTTAGCAGTGTTCAATGTACGGATCTTAGTAGCGAGCGGTGAAAAGAGTACAATGTCCACGCCTCTCTTGCATCACTTTGCGTCTTCTATAGGATTTTTGTATTCCACGTCTAGCGTGCATTCTTGTTTCTTCATCTTATCCTTTTTACTATGAATTCCTTTTTGCGGACTTCAATCTTGGACTGTGCTCATCGGGTTCTCGTGGATTGATAAAGAAATATGTTCCCTTCAATGACAAGATAACGGCTAAAGCTATGTTTCACCACCTATCCGTATAATATTAAACGTTTTACTGAAACGTAAATAGCTATTCAAACAGCATACGTTATGACATAATATGACCTTAACGATTAACTGTCCTACAAATGTACTGTATTTGAGGTAAAGTACAATCGTCATCTATAAATGACTATTGCAATATACTTAGTCTGATCTTAATTAAACAGTACATCGTCCCTATACCACGTGGCAATTCATTGGCACTTGATACGTGTTTAGTGTACAACCGATGCTGCTGTCCATATCAGCATACAATAATATACGTCAACATTACTCTACGTCTCCTTACATCTGGCTAACCAAATCCACTCAAAAAGAAAAGTGCTTGATTACTATTGTATAAAATTTACTAAATTCTCGCTTACAGTAACCATTAACCTGCATGATCATTTAGGTATTGAAAATGATATAAATATGCAATTATCAATAAATCACGGTAAACAGTATCATCCTACACGATGGAAATTAATTCATATAACCATAAGAAATTATATATATATATATATATATATATATATATAAATATATATATATATATATATATATATATATATATATATATATTTGGATTAATTCATAACTCCCTATGAAATACTGCACATCTGAAAATTAGTATTGATTCGATAACACTATGAAATAAGACACGTCTGAAAATTAGGATTACATGCAGTCTGTCAATTCTATCAAAGAACTAATAACTGTTAAATTAAAGAATAAAACTGCATAACAGTCTAACACATAAAATACATTTGCATAAGACAAACAAAAGGAAATAGAATATTACAGGGAAATTTGAAATTACGTACCATCATGCTGTTTTTTTCCCACACAAGAGTGCGTCCTAGCACTATATCCAGTCATTTCATTTCAAGACAGCTACATGGCCTCTCTACTTTGTAAACGAGGGAAAACTCTATTCTCAGGTTTCCCACAGCACAGAGCTTCAAATTCTACTTCTCGCAAGCAAAAGTGATCTAAAGAGCCAATTTTTGCCTTAAATTCCCCATTATTTCTAATGTGTACGCCTTAATTTTAACTGACCAATCAAAAGCAACTATTTCTAAATTTTCCCCGAAATAATCATGGATTTCATCAGTTTTTGACAGCCTATAATATGATGCAATTAGCTTTACTTGAGATCGATTATTTGACATAAGGTCTTCTCCAACCGATACGGTCGGTAAGTCTAATGTGCTCTCTGCCACTATACCGTTACGATGACTGGGTCAATTCCATTGAAGCTTAAACGTATGCCCTTTTATGTTTCAGAGATGAAATAATAGAAATATCAGAGTGAACATTGGCAAGACATTGCTGGCTTGACAATGATCATTTTAATGCACAATTTATTAGACGATGGGATTCAGTTCTTCTTCAAAATTCGACATATTACACGAACCATTTAACAGAATAATGATAAACTATCTAGGTCCCTTGCCTAAGACCAAACCAGACAACCATTACTTGGTGACCATAACGTTTGCACAAACAAGATTTCCAGAAGAAATTTGTTTGAGTAAGGTTAAAACTTATACTATTGTAAAAGTTTTATAAAGTTTGTTTTGTTACACAATGTGGCCTTCCCAAGTCCATTCTGATCATAGGTAAATTATATGTATGACATTTTCCAAAATGTTTTGTATGAATATGCATTCTGTAGTTTCCATCTTCTGCCGGTTACCCTAAAGTCTTGTGGATTTAGAGAGATTTCACCAAACGTTGAATAATATGATTCGGTCATATTGCATTGATGCAGAAAAGGATTGAACAAAGGTATACATTTCTTGTTCTTTCTGCTAGGGAAATAGTTGGAAGTCTTTAGGTTTTAGCACGTTTGATCAAGTGTTTCTAGACATACCTTCAGTGGAGCATTGAAGTTATTAAAAGAAAATTTCTTTCAACCAATGATTCAGAGATTACTATCGCGAATATGTCTCTGATTTCAAATGTAAGTTGTCACATGCTGTAACTAATCTTCACTTTGAACATTCAAACAAAATGAAACTAAGCTGTGACAAAATTGAAAGGGAAGGAGATTTCTGCCCGATGAAACAGATCTGGCTCTCATGTCCATACAACAAATTTCTCTTTAGGCTAAGATGCATGGTCCTTGTAGGGATGAAACGATAGTGTCTTAAATTATATCAATAAGACTCATGAGATGAGAAAAGAGAAACATCTTGACTGACCGTGTAATTTTTTAAAAAAGGTGTGTTGATTTAGATAGCCCTGTTATCATTCAATCAGTTTGGTTGTACTTATCCCTCACAGTGTGGATTTAAACGTGGGCATGCAATCTGAACTGCAGTGACTTTAATTCAGAAATATTGAATAATGTGGACCAGAAATATTCAAATATATAGCCACAAAAAAAACAACACAACTACTATGTGAGTATGGACACTTGTTTTCAGAAGTTTCAGCAAGAGCAAATAAACTCTGCCATGACTTAAAAATTGTAGATTCAACATCTGTGAAACAGCATCGTTACAGAATGAATCCTCTGAAACAGCAATGTTTGAAAAAAGAATTAAGTACGAATTTATAGAACCAAGTAAAATTATCTTGCGAACTGACTATATAAACGTAAACAGTGCCACCAAAACAGATTAATCTCAAAAGCCAAGGATTGATGATTTCATTGACAAAATTAGAAATGCAAAATATGTTAAAAGCCTTGACTTTATGAAGGTATTCTGGCAATTTCGACTTACTGAAATGGCGACAAAATTCTGTATTTGTAACTCCCGACTGGCATCTTCAATAATATATGGATGGCATTTGGTATAGTATAATCGCCTTCAACTTTCCAGCGTTTTATGAGCATGAAAACATCTGGACAATATAATTGTTACGCTTACATGGATGATTGCATCATCTACATTGATGCATGAAAAGATCAATTGCAAACCATTCGCAAAATCTTTGATCGACCCATCGATGCAATTTTGAAAATAATATAATTAAAAGTGAGTTGTACCTTGCATGTGTTATATTTTGGGGCATATTGCTGAACAAGTTAAACGTGCTGATGTTAAGGTCAAGGCTTCTCTGAAATCATTGTTCCTATCAGTAAAAAGCAACCGATGCGATTTTTTGGGTATGGCTGGATATTATTGGAAATTCTTCTAAAATTGTTCATTAAGTTCTGACCAATTTGTTGAATATGTAAACCAAGTTTTATTGGTCTGAAAAATATCAGTAGGAAAAAATATCAGGAGGATTTTGATAAGTTCAAGGTAGTGCTTCAAGTGCATAAGTTACAACTTCAAATTTCAGTCAAGATGTTAACTCTTACCGGTACAGTACCGGCATCCCCGCTCCTCTTCTCCACACCAGACTCCCCCTTTCCGGTACCGCCGTACATACACTAAGTATCTTACTTACACTGCATACTTGACCATACCGGCTTACTTGCATCACTGATACCAATAAAAGATGAATAAACGTTTCTCGTGATTTTGCATGGTTATTGTATATCTGCAGTTGTTTAAACACATTCAAATGGAAATTGAGCAGGTACCCGATTCCTTCATTGTTAAAGCATTGAAGGCTGAATTTGTTAACACTGTTAAGGCCTTCAGGGATTAAGAACGTAAACTTTTATACTGTAAGGTATGTTATATGCACCTAAAACGTAACATTGTTATTTGCCATTTTGGAGGATCTGGAACAGCGTATAGGGGAGAAGGAGACAAAGTAATGTTTCATTCGCAGCGTAAGATACATCGTAGAACACCATATGGTCTCCGTGCTGTTCCTAATTTCCCTTGATTGGGGCCTAGATGATTCATCAAGTTCTTCATCTGCCTTCGGAACTGCGAGACTGCATGTGCCACTAGTTTGTACATATTCGAAGGACACACTACGACACCGCGAGTATCATTACATTGTACAGATTCGAATGACACACCACGACGCCTCGTGTATCACTACTTTGTACTGATTCGAATCGCATATTGCGAGACCGCAAGTATTTCTATATAGATTGGAGTGGCGTACTGCGAGACCGCATGTATCACTACTTTGTACAGATTCGAATGGCATATTGCGAGACGCATGTACCTCTACTTTATACAGATTCGAATGGCGTGATGCGAGGAAGCATGTACTATTACGTTGTACAAATTAGAAGCAAGGATTCATTATCGATATGCAAACTATTGCTATTTGGATAATATAAAATTAATTATGTGTACAATGAAAGTACAAAACGTCACGAGGACGGTATATGAACTCATGCCAATGTGGTGATACATGTATTTGCCACTCTGTGTGTGTGTATGTGTGTGTATGTGTGTGCGTGAGAGAGAGAGATAATACATGTGTGTGTGTGTGTGTGTGTGTGTGTGTGTGTGTGTGAGAGAGAGAGAGAGAGAGAGAGAGAGAGCCAATAAGTTTGACACAAAAAGTCAGTTTGAATTCAAGTTAGGAAATGAAAGACTCATAGCAATAAAATCAAGTAGCAAAAACTCTCTGTCTCTGTCTGTCTGTCTCTCTCTCTCTCTCTCTCTCTCTCTCTCTCTCTCTCTCTCTCTCTCTCTCTCTATATATATATATATATATATATATATATATATATATATATATATATATATATATATATATACATTTATATATATATATATATATATATGTATATATATATATATATATATATATATACATATATACATTTTTATATATATATATACATACATACATACATTTATATATATATATATATATAAATACATACATTTATATATATATACATTTATATATATATATATATATATATATATATATATATATATATATATATATATATATATATATATATATACAGCATCGGCATCAATTACAAGCATACATACCAGAAATAGCAGAATACAGTTCTATTTCTGACTACTCAAATTCCTTCGTCAAGATCCTGACATTCGCGATTATCTATTTTTAGAAGGGTAGTAAATAACACACTCACGAAAAACCTACATCTGCTTCCATAGCAACAAAATTATGAATAGAGTGTTATCCAATATCTTGCTCGTACATATCTATATATATGTATATAAATGCATGGGCGTTATGTAATCTTTTCTCGGAAATATTCATCCGCTATAAATTACTGACAAAATATTTATGTGTTTCTATGATGAAATAAAGTTTAGGTGCAACTCTGAAAACAAGCATATATATGGTTAGTAATATTTTTTGGTTGTTGATGCTGCTGTTTTTAAACAGATTATGAATAGGGGAAATTAGTGGCTCGCATTTACCGATCACTGCCATCTCACCACTGTCTGCGTGGGTTCGAGTATCGGGCTTGGCCAATGTTGGTATGTGAGAAATCTGCCAGTAGCTTCCCGCGGTTTAGTGGTTCTTACTAGCATTTGTCAGGGTTCATCCTCCACCAGTTATACTGGCCGTCATGTAAAGCCTATCTTATGCAGAAAATGGCGTTAAATCCTAACACAAAACAACGAGAATTTATTTTATATACATTTTACAGAAGTTTAATATAGTTACCTATTATACTTTATCTTGGGCTAATCCGTTAATTTACATCACAGGGTGTGGCTTTCGCTCCCTAGATAATGTTACCCATGCTTGATATAGACCTCACCAATAATCTCTGTCATGTGAATTATTTAGTTAAGTCCGCATGTCTATTGCATAGGAAAAGGGTCAATGACCAATAATTAGAATAAAGGAGTATTTACTTGTGCGCACAAACTTGTAGGTGAGGTTGCTTACGTAGAGATGACTAAATAGTTTCATTTTCCTGGGAAGGAATCGATCTGCATAAAGGAGCTGTGTCTTCAACGCTGCATTATATTTAAATTTTGTTTTAAAATAATTAGCAGAAAGAAAACAAATCACACATGTAATGAAAGATGTAGGAATACAGTACTAATGTTCGTAAGGAGTTTGGAACATAACTGTCATTATCTGTCCTTTTAAATACAAAAACATTTTAGTGTTGCATTGTACTACACTTAATGTGTTATGATTACTCTTCTTTAGGATTAACGTTTTATAAGCGTAGGTACGGAAGAAAAAAAAAACAATTTGTTTACGGTTGCTCATGAACAGACAGAACAAACCTCAAGTTCCTGGGACAAATTTGTTCACTTTTAGTGGTCATCTGTCCTACAATATACATATCTAAAATACTGATTTAATATCATATGTCACTATACATGAATATCGTATTATTGAATAAATATCATGTCATATAACATATATATCGAATATATTGAATTTTCATATAATATGCACATTGAAAGTGCTGAACTAGGAGCATCTGTCCTTCAATATTTATACTGAATATATTGAACTAGTATCAGAAGATACAACTTTAATCATAGGCCTAGTGGTTAGAGCGTCCACCTCGCATGCAGCAGGTCGTTGGTTCAATCCCGGGCCGAGTTATATCAGAGACTTATAAAAAATGGTACAAACAGTTGCCTCGCTTCGCGCTCAGCATTAAGAGGTTAGTGTTAGGACTGGTCGACCTGGTGTCAGGATAATGTGACTAGGTTGGACATTATGCTACATGTCTGTGGCATGATGCCCCAGTCCTAGAAATTATTATAAACTGTCACACTGCAGACATCGTAGTGATATGACTGAAAAATTGTTAATACTACAAGAAAAATATAAAACACACACACACACACACACAGCATGTACGCTAATATACCCCATAATTAAATACAGGTTACATCTAACATGCTAGGATGCAAACAATACGAGAACCACCAAAAAAGGACGTGAGCAAACTAAATATTGACTGTAAGTCATTTTTCGTTCAGGTTATAAGCTAAAACACTACATTTAAGTGGTCGGGTTAAGTTCTTGTATCATATTCAGATGGGGGTGGGGGTGTTCAGATTCACGCTCTTCTTTTTCTACCGGTATTTTTAACATGTGATACTTTGGTAGAATAGCGGAACCAGCAAGAGACATATTTTCTTCCTTGAAATTGATGAACCGGGTTTTTAAAAAACAAAATACCATCTTACTTCCTTGATTTCGGTAAAGATAACAAACTGTACAAACAAGGCTTCCTCTACGATTTATAAGATTGGGAATATACAGCTATCAGAATCGAACATTTAAACAACTGGTATTATTGACTTAAGCGTTATACGAACCTGGAACGTACGCTTTACCATAGAGACGACGCGCATTCGGAGCAAAGTAAAATATTGTTCGGCCAATGATTGGTTGAAATGGGGGCTAAACTGCAACGACATTTTGTATCTTACTGCAGCTTTCATGTATCTAATTGTAGACCTTTTGAATTAAGTACAGAATGAAAGGTTGCAATTTCTATAAAAGATAAAATGAATGATTACGTTCCAAGGTGAATCCAAGCCTTACAGAAAGGCAGTTTCCAAGGCAGTTGCGTTCTGAAATTATGTTATCAAATATATCCCTCCGTACGATCGGAGTCTCCTATATATGTCTTTGGTAGAATGTACATATGCGATTTACATTACAATATCACTAAACATGCATACTTGCATACACACCGGTGTCTAATGAAAACAGAATTTGAATGAAAAATTACCTACTCGACTTCAATCCTTAGAACTTTAAAGCTTAGGTCAGAAAATGCATTCAGAATCATTATAACTGCATTCAGAATCATTATAACTGCATTCAGAATCATTATAACTGCATTCAGAATCATTATAACTGCATTCAGAATCATTATAACTGTATCATTATAAATGCATTCAGAATCATTATAACTGCATTCAGAGTCATTATAACTGCATTCAGAATCATTATAAATGCATTCAGAATCATTATAAATGCATTCAGAATCATTATAAATGCATTCAGAATCATTATAACTGCATTAAGAATCATTATAACTGCATTCAGAATCAATATAACTGTATTCAGAATCATTATAAATGCATTCAAAATCATTATAACTGTATCCAAAATCATTATAACTGCATTCAGAATCATTATAACTGCATTCAGAATCATTATAACTGCATTCAGAATCATTATAACTGCATTCAGAATCATTATAACTACATTCAGAATCATTATAACTGCATTCAGAATCATTATAACTGTATCAGAATCATTATAACTGTATTCAGAATCATTATAACTGCATTCAGAATCATTATAACTGTATCAGAATCATTATAACTGCATTCAGAATCATTATAACTGTATTCATAATCATTATAACTGCATTCAGAATCATTATAACTGCATTCAGAATCATTATAACTGCATTCAGAATCATTATAACTGCATTCAGAATCATTATAACTGCATTCAGAATCATTATAAATGCATTCAGAATCATTATAACTGTATCAGAATCATTAAAACTGCATTCAGAATTATTATAACTGTATCAGAATCATTATAACTGCATCATTATAACTGCATTTAGAATCATTATAAATGCATTCAGAATCATTATAAATGCATTCAGGATCATTATAAATGCATTCAGAATCATTATAACTGCATTCAGAATCATTATAACTGCATTCAGAATCATTATAACTGTATTCAGAATCATTATAACTGCATTCAGAATCATTATAACTGTATTCAGAATCATTATAACTGCATCATTATAACTGCATTTAGAATCATTATAAATGCATTCAGAAGCATTATAAATGCATTCGGGATCATTATAAATGCATTCAGAATCATTATAACTGCATTCAGAATCATTATAAATGCATTCAGAATCATTATAACTGCATTAGGAATCATTATAACTGCATTCAGAATCAATATAACTGTATTCAGAATCATTATAAATGCATTCAAAATCATTATAACTGTATCCAAAATCATTATAACTGTATTCAGAATCATTATAACTGCATTCAGAATCATTATAACTGCATTCAGAATCATTATAACTGCATTCAGAATCATTATAACTACATTCAGAATCATTATAACTGCATTCAGAATCATTATAACAGTATCAGAATCATTATAACTGTATTCAGAATCATTATAACTGCATTCAGAATCATTATAACTGTATCAGAATCATTATAACTGCATTCAGAATCATTATAACTGTATTCATAATCATTATAACTGCATTCAGAATCATTATAACTTCATTCAGAATCATTATAACTGCATTCAGAATCATTATAACTGAATTCAGAATCATTATAACTGCATTCAGAATCATTATAACTGCATTCAGAATCATTATAACTGTATCAGAATCATTATAACTGCATTCAGAATTATTATAACTGTATCAGAATCATTATAACTGCATCATTATAACTGCATTTTGAATCATTATAAATGCATTCAGAATCATTATAAATGCATTCAGGATCATTATAAATGCATTCAGAATCATTATAACTGCATTCAGAATCATTATAACTGCATTCAGAATCATTATAACTGTATTCAGAATCATTATAACTGCATTCAGAATCATTATAACTGTATTCAGAATCATTATAACGGCATCATTATAACTGCATTTAGAATCATTATAAATGCATTCAGAATCATTATAAATGCATTCAGGATCATTATAAATGCATTCAGAATCATTATAACTGCATTCAGAATCATTATAACTGCATTCAGAATCAATATAACTGTATTCAGAATCATTATAAATGCATTCAAAATCATTATAACTGTATCCAAAATCATTATAACTGCATTCAGAATCATTATAACTGCATTCAGAATCATTATAACTGCATTCAGAATCATTATAACTACATTCAGAATCATTATAACTGCATTCAGAATCATTATAACTGTATCAGAATCATTATAACTGTATTCAGAATCATTATAACTGCATTCAGAATCATTATAACTGTATCAGAATCATTATAACTGCATTCAGAATCATTATAACTGTATTCATAATCATTATAACTGCATTCAGAATCATTATAACTGCATTCAGAATCATTATAACTGCATTCAGAATCATTATAACTGCATTCAGAATCATTATAAATGCATTCAGAATCATTATAACTGTATCAGAATCATTAAAACTGCATTCAGAATTATTATAACTGTATCAGAATCATTATAACTGCATCATTATAACTGCATTTAGAATCATTATAAATGCATTCAGAATCATTATAAATGCATTCAGGATCATTATAAATGCATTCAGAATCATTATAACTGCATTCAGAATCATTATAACTGCATTCAGAATCATTATAACTGTATTCAGAATCATTATAACTGCATTCAGAATCATTATAACTGTATTCAGAATCATTATAACTGCATCATTATAACTGCATTTAGAATCATTATAAATGCATTCAGAAGCATTATAAATGCATTCGGGATCATTATAAATGCATTCAGAATCATTATAACTGCATTCAGAATCATTATAAATGCATTCAGAATCATTATAACTGCATTAGGAATCATTATAACTGCATTCAGAATCAATATAACTGTATTCAGAATCATTATAAATGCATTCAAAATCATTATAACTGTATCCAAAATCATTATAACTGTATTCAGAATCATTATAACTGCATTCAGAATCATTATAACTGCATTCAGAATCATTATAACTGCATTCAGAATCATTATAACTACATTCAGAATCATTATAACTGCATTCAGAATCATTATAACAGTATCAGAATCATTATAACTGTATTCAGAATCATTATAACTGCATTCAGAATCATTATAACTGTATCAGAATCATTATAACTGCATTCAGAATCATTATAACTGTATTCATAATCATTATAACTGCATTCAGAATCATTATAACTTCATTCAGAATCATTATAACTGCATTCAGAATCATTATAACTGAATTCAGAATCATTATAACTGCATTCAGAATCATTATAACTGCATTCAGAATCATTATAACTGTATCAGAATCATTATAACTGCATTCAGAATTATTATAACTGTATCAGAATCATTATAACTGCATCATTATAACTGCATTTTGAATCATTATAAATGCATTCAGAATCATTATAAATGCATTCAGGATCATTATAAATGCATTCAGAATCATTATAACTGCATTCAGAATCATTATAACTGCATTCAGAATCATTATAACTGTATTCAGAATCATTATAACTGCATTCAGAATCATTATAACTGTATTCAGAATCATTATAACGGCATCATTATAACTGCATTTAGAATCATTATAAATGCATTCAGAATCATTATAAATGCATTCAGGATCATTATAAATGCATTCAGAATCATTATAACTGCATTCAGAATCATTATAACTGCATTCAGAATCATTATAACTCTATCAGAATCATTATAACTGCATTCAGAATCATTATAACTGCATTCAGAGTCATTATAACTGCATTCAGAATCATTATAAATGCATTCAGAATCATTATAACTGCATTCAGAATCATTATAGCTGTATCAAAATCATTATAACTGTATCAGAATCATTATAACTGTATCAGAATCATTATAACTGCATTCAGAGTCATTATAACTGCATTCAGAATCATTATAACTGCATTCAGAATCATTATAACTGCATTCAGAATCATTATAACTGTATCAGAATCATTATAACTGCATTCAGAATTATTATAACTGTATCAGAATCATTATCACTGCATCATTATAACTGCATTTTGAATCATTATAAATGCATTCAGAATCATTATAAATGCATTCAGGATCATTATAAATGCATTCAGAATCATTATAACTGCATTCAGAATCATTATAACTGCATTCAGAATCATTATAACTGTATTCAGAATCATTATAACTGCATTCAGAATCATTATAACTGTATTCAGAATCATTATAACGGCATCATTATAACTGCATTTAGAATCATTATAAATGCATTCAGAATCATTATAAATGCATTCAGGATCATTATAAATGCATTCAGAATCATTATAACTGCATTCAGAATCATTATAACTGCATTCAGAATCATTATAACTCTATCAGAATCATTATAACTGCATTCAGAATCATTATAACTGTATTCAGAATCATTATAACTGCATTCAGAATCATTATAACTGCATTCAGAATCATCATTATAACTGCATTCAGAATCATTATAACTGTATTCAGAATCATTAAACTTCATTCAGAATCATCATTATAACTGCATTCAAAATCATTATAACTGTATTCAGAATCATTATAACTGTATTC
This sequence comes from Potamilus streckersoni, assembly GCA_016746295.1. Lineage (NCBI taxonomy): Eukaryota > Metazoa > Mollusca > Bivalvia > Unionida > Unionidae > Potamilus > Potamilus streckersoni. Next base: position 626,715 of record JAEAOA010000554.1, on the reverse strand, counting down.
AGAATCATCATAACTGTATCAGAATCATTATAACTGCATTCAAAATCATCATTATAACTGCATTCAGAATCATTATAACTGCATTCAGAATCATTATAACTGCATTCAGAATCATTATAACTGTATTCAGAATCATTATAACTGCATTCAAAATCATCATTATAACTGCATTCAGAATCATTATAACTGCATTCAGAATCATTATAACTGCATTCAGAATCATTATAACTGTATTCAGAATCATTATAACTGCATTCAAAATCATCATTATAACTGCATTCAGAATCATTATAACTGTATTCAGAATCATTATAACTGCATTCAGAATCATTATAACTGCATTCAGAATCATTAAACTGCATTCAGAATCATAATTATAACTGCATTCAGAATCATTATAACTGCATTCAGAATCATTATAACTGTATCATTATAAATGCATTCAGAATCATTATAAATGCATTCAGAATCATTATAACTGCATTCAGAATCATTATAACTGCATTCAGAATCATTATAACTGCATTCAGAATCATTATAACTGCATTCAGAATCATCTTTATAACTGCATTCAAAATCATTATAACTGTATTCAGAATCATTATAACTGCATTCAAAATCATCATTATAACTGCATTCAGAATCATTATAACTGCATTAAGAATCATCATTATAACTGCATTCAGAATCATTATAACTGTATTCAGAATCATTAAACTGCATTCAGAATCATTATAACTACATTCAGAATCATTAAACTGCATTCAGAATCATCATTATAACTGCATTCAGAATCATTATAACTGCATTCAGAATCATTATAACTGTATCATTATAAATGCATTCAGAATCATTATAAATGCATTCAGAATCATTATAACTGCATTCAGAATCATTATAACTGCATTCAGAATCATTATAACTGCATTCAGAATCATTATAACTGCATTCAGAATCATTATAACTGATTATCTCCTTTTGATTATTTGAGGACGCTTTTTTAAAATTCTCTGCTCAATTGTGGGCCTGTAAAATGTTACTGCAAATTTTATTAGCTCAAATCTACTAGTGTAACATTGATTACTAACGACTGGGCAAAGTTGTTATTTTTTTTACAGTCCCTACGATAATTTGAATTCCTGCCCGGCCAGTTATAATTTGAAATCCTGCCCGGCCATTTATAATTTGAAATCCTGTCCGGTCATTTATGATTTGAAATCCTATCCGGCCATTTATAATTTGAATTCCTGACCGGCCAGTCATAATTTGAATTCCTGCCCTTCCTGTTATAATTTGAATTCCTGCCAGGCCAGTTATAATTTGAAATACGGGGCAGTGATAATCTGAATTCCTGGCCGGCGATAATTGGAAACATGGTCTGTGATCATTTGAAATTCTGGTCTTTGGTAAAGTGAAATTTTCTGACCTCTGATAATCTTTAATTTCTGGTCTGTGATTTAAACACATCAAGTTGAGCAATAATGCAGCTAAATAAAGCACGCAAAACATCATTAAATTAAACTGTTCATTTGTTTTAAAAGTAAAGAGTGTGAAGAATCAGACTCATGGTTTCTTTGTCCAAATTCAGTGTTTTTATCGCTTGGATTGTTGTCAGTAACAGGTATAAACATTTCAGGAATTAGCACTTACTCCTGAAGATATTCAGTTTATGACTAGAGTATTTATTTATATGTCTTTGAAAGGAAGAAAAAAACATTTCGAGGTCAGATTTATCTTTGGAATATGCTGAAGAGTATCCAAGCATAATGAATGTATTTATATCCAAAAATAATTACTGACTGTGATGTGCCTAATTTTGAAAACTCTTAGAAATATTGATTAAATGAACTGTACCAAAGTCAACTTAATTAAAGTATAAAGAGTTAGAGACAGTTATATGATCATTTTTATTTTATCTCTGAACGTCAAAAGAAATGCGTTCCACGCGACGAAACTTGACCGAGTGACCTGTTATGGTACAAGGGCTTTGGCATAACACTCTCCCAATATCGACCGGTTAAAATGAGAAGCTCGTCAATAATTGACTGTTCAAAGTAACGTTAATTGCGGCATGATTAGCTGTTTTGTCAATCAAAACAATCTGCGTAAGAAAATTTAGGAAACAGTCGATTCTGATTGGTTAATGGAAACTTAAGGGCATAACTCTGGTAAGGAATGAGAGGTCCTAATTGGGAAAAATTTTTCAGACTTCAATCTTACTTGCGAGAAGTCAGAAGGGACTCCGGACTAACCTAAAATGTACGTTTTTCCCGTTATTGAGTAAGAGGTCAGATAGTCATCTCAGATAGGAGACACAATTATACGTTGGAGATTCGTGGAAAACGAATAAGAAACGGCAAAGGTATGCAATCTTAGTTTCCAGATTTTAATATGATATTTCATTTGTTGATTTTTTTGCAAATTTATTGATGTTATGATGTATGTATGTATGATTTTATTTTTCAGGGTTTTAGTGAAATGTTAGTCACGACATTTTATTCTTTGATTTTCTAATTATTAATTCATTGGGAGAATTTACAAGATTGCATGTAATTGAATGTTCATTAGTAGAAGTGTAAAAATTGATTGTAATTTAATATCCGATATATAGGAGTGTTTAGGAATTTGCAAGAATTGAGCCTAATAAATGATAGGTAATTTTCGTAGATTTATGAATTAAATCGCTGAGTAGAATGCCATATTTTGAGTGCATATTCATATACTAGTGCGTGACAATTAATTGTTCTATTGAGTTTATATTCATATACTAGTTCGTAATATTACATTGATCATGTAAACATTTTAGAATAGTTAGATTTGATGGATGAAGCCATATGTAAGTTAAAAATAGACCCTATTAATTAGCTAGCTAATGTAGAGAAGTCAAGGGCTGTTAAAAGGGCACATACGTACTCGCCGTAAAGTGGAATTCAATGTTTCCCGCTAGCATGACCCGAAGTGACCCGAATTAAGGTAAGAACTTTTTCCTGAGACGAATTATTGTAAAAAAATTGATATAGCTGGAAATGTGACCTATTGTCAATTGCGAGACATTTTATTTATTAAAGGAAACAGCTTCCTGAAGGTTCCTGAAATTTCCTGAAATTTCCTGTACAAATTCCAAGTACCAGAGCAAATTCTGAGCAAGAAGTCCAGGTCTAGAGACGATCTTCAGATCAAGTTTCGACTGGCAAGAGTCTAGGTCCAGACGACTAGGCAAAGGTTGGCAGTGCAGTGAGGAACGGAAAATACGATGTCCGGATAATATAGGTGATGATGTCGTTCATCGTTGATCTCAAGGTCGCATCTCGTAGGCTATGATGAAACTGAATTATTTCTGTCACTGACAAGTATTAGTAACAGTAAAGAAAATTTGTATTGTTTTTTTATTTGAGTACATGTTAGTACATTTTTTCTTCTTTTATAACCAAGAAATTGATTTCATTTATTTAAAATTCTGTTGTTGAATTGATTAAATTTTTTATTTGTTCATTGAAAGGGGGCTAGTTGTGTTTATTTCTCCAATATACTTGTTCAGAGATCTGCGTTCTTCTTTCTATCCATCTACACTGGGTAAATTACACCGCGGGAGGTCATTCCCTAGCAACGAACCGTAATATAAAAGGTTGGTGTGTTTTGAACGCCACCAATTTATCACTCTGACGTTATATCCAAAATATGACTGACGTTATATCCAAACATGACTGACGTTATATCAAAATATAATGACTGACGTTATATCCAAAATATAATGATTGATGTTATATCCAAACATGACTGACGTTATATTCAAAATATAATGACTGACGTGATATCCAAACATGACTGATGTTATATCCAAAATATGACTGACGTTATATCCAAACATGACTGACGTTATATCCAAAATATAATGACTGACGTTATATCCAAACAATAATGACAGACGTTATATCCAAAATATAATGACTGATGTTATATCCAAACATGACTGACGTTATATCCAAAATATAATGACTGACGTTATATCCAAAACATAATGACTGGTGTTGAGTATAAAATATAATACCTGACGTCATATTCAAAGCATGATGTCAGACGTTTGTTACGAGTCGATGCTCTTAAAATAACAGAAAAGAGTGAAAGACAACAAGCTTTGCACAATTTAACAAATACATTTCTTTCATAAGAATGCAAAGTGAAAATGAGAATAAAGAAGATCAGGTATTGCGAATTAAATCCCAAAATAATATAAGAATTACAGACACAAGACTTAGTAATCTAAAGTCCTGAATAAAACTCAATAAAAGTCCCGAAAAATTCTAAAACTGAAGTAGATGACGTGTCTTCGGTAGCTATTGCAGTGTTGATATGTTAACAATCCTTTATTGATCACAGAAAAATAATTTCAGATTTGAATTCAGAATAAATTCCAGCAAATGTATCTAGCCAAGAATTGTATCAGATCACTTTTCCATTTCCCAAAAAAATAAATATTTGAATTCAATGATTTGAATAAAAAAGATTCTAGCCCGAAGTTCATAAAAATACTGGTCAAAACATAAAATACAACTTGAAAGTGTAAGTGTTACAGTACCAATGACCAAGTCCTCATAATTTCAAAATTATATAGTTCTCTAATTAGTATTTTTATTACATAAAAAAGAATGCCCTGCTCATTACAAAATGAAAACCATAACCTGCAAAATTCACTTAGGCGAGTCCAAAACCCTGACCCAAATGAACATATTTACTTCTTATTTTAATAATAACTTTGATATTAAATTCATAAATATAGACAATAATTTAGTTATGTTGACATAAAATGAAATAAAACTATTTAAAAGGTCAACTTGGTTCAAGCGAAAATGCATTCAATTTTGAACAAGGGGTAATTCCAGCATACAGTGTTACATTGCAATAGCATGTAATGAAATAGCAAAATTTTAAACTAATAAACAAACAATTATATATATATATATATATATATATATATATATATATATATATATATATATATATATATATATATATATATATATATATATATATATATATATATATATATATATATATATATATATATAGCATGTTGTACCCAAAACATAATGTCTGAAGTTAAATCCAAAATATAATGACTGACGTTGTATCCACAACATTATGACTGACATTTCATTAACGAAACACTAACTGACTTTGTATCCACGAAAATGTTGTCTGACGTATCCAGAAAATATATGTACATATAGAACAGACTGTTCTTTATATTTATAATTATATTTATATATATATAATTTTATATATATTTATTATTTTTTTGTAAAACAAAAATCCTATATACATTGATTTCTTTCATAAAAATCTGGAACGACTGTGTGTTTATATGAGAATTAATAATTAGGTCGTCATGCGAGTGTGTCTGCTACGCACGAGCTTATGTAACAACGATTCAGTGCCATCATTTTTTGGTGATGCGTGCTTAGTCGTCACGGCATATAGGTTGGTGTGAGCAGGCAAGGCGATGGGTGCCATTTACTCGCGGACCTGGGTTCGAAACTCCGTAGAGTACGAATTTAATTTCTCTAACCTTTATGATAGTATTGCTTGTATTAAACTATTATTTCTGCCCACTATTATCAAGATTCTACTACAGAATCCAGGGATAGCACAGTCTGTTCTGTCTTATATATATATATATATATATATATATATATATATATATATATATATATATATATATATATATATATATATATATATATATGCAAATACAGTGTGTCTAATATCGATATTTCTAACAAAATTGCATACTTTAAAATCTTCGACCGTTCAAGGAAATAAAATTAAAATAATCATCAAGGAAACTCGTACGTGCGCCTGTCTGTTCAAACGTGGATGACATTTGTACATTTTGAAAAAACAATCATCCTTCCTAGATATAGCTCAAGTTATTTCATGAAAATTGTAATCAACATTAATAGAATGCAACAGTCTAAATCGATAATAAAAGAACCTTAAGAAGTTAAATTTTTTTCTCGTTTTCGTTCAACCTCCAGTAACTCCTGTCATTAAAGCTGTAAAAAAAATTAACATATTTTCATTGTTCTTCAAAAGACAAAAATGAAATAACAATCCTTTTACGCAGGGATACACTTCCGCGCAATCAAATAATAGTAATGGAAAGAAAATGAAGTTTTGAAATGGACACAGAACATTTATTTGAAAGCTGGGAACAGCGGAAGCTGCTGGAAAAGGTAAAAGATGAAAAAATAATTGAATAAATATTAAGAAATTTCTTTTGAACATAGAGAGATATATATCATGCTTGCGGAAAATGAACGGTCTGTCACGTTTTTTTTTTTTTTGATCGACATCTGCCATCTTTATTGATAGAGCTATCTGGAAATGAGTTGCACCGAGAGGCTTTCTCGTGTTTTCAAGGTAGTATTAAACCGTGATAGGCCTTATATGGAAATATATACTCTACCAACCAACTTTGCCTGCTTATCTACCCCCACATAAATACCAGTACCTACCTACCTACCTATACAACAAACCATTGTGTATCCACACATACAAATCATTGTGTAAAAGTCGTCATCTACAGCAAATTAATCACCTTTTGACATCATCATCATCAGCATCAGCATCATCATCATCATCATCATCATCATCATCATCATCATCGTCGTCGTCGTCATCATCATCATCATCATCAATACAATAATAATTAAATAATAATAATAATAATAATAATAATAATAATAATAATAATAATAATAATAATAATAATAATAATAATAATAATAATAATAATAATAATGACTTTATTTAAAGAAGAAGACAATAAATGATGTTAAAAGCTCGGCAGTTGATCTACTGCTTCAACAAAATATATCAGCTGACTTTATATTTGGCTCAGATAAAGCAAAACTCATTTTATAAACTCTGAATTTGGTTTAGGTACATATAACTTTTTGTTTGAGATGGATCTTAGTTCATACATAGGTACATTTTTAACAAATTTTTAAAGTTACATTTAAGATAATCAGAAACAACAACAGGTAAATCTTGTGATTTAAAGACTAGTAAACAGTTCTGAAATTTTGCAATATTCTGAAATGGAAGCCACTTTATGGTTTTAAAAAGATTTATTGATGGTGTATCTAAATCAGCATCAAGAACAACTCTAGCTGCCCTTGTTTGAAATTTCAGTAATCTTCCCTGACTTTCTGTGCTGTTAGTATCCCAGATAAAACAACAATATTCTAGGTGTCGCATGATACATGCATTCTAGAATATCTTTTTCTGTTCTTGAGGGAGATAAGATTTTTATTCTGTTCAAGAGATGAACCAGCGAGTTAACTTTTTAATGATTAACTTGTATTTTCCAGAACAAGATATTTTCTATCATGTTGCCAAGTAGGTTTTTTCAAAATTATTTCAGACTCTTGTACATCCATTCCTTTTATCACTACTTTGAAAATATTTTTCTCAGTTTGTACACTTGCTTGACTATTTACGACCATGGCAGCTGTATTTATCTTCACACCATTATGTTCATACTAGTTAATATTTTTAACAAATCTTTTTTGAGCCAATTTCAGTTTTATCAAATGTCAAATCATCTGCAAATATGTTGGTGGTGGAGAGCTCAGTGTGATATATGATTTTTTATGATTTTTTGTACTAGGTCATATACATATACATATATAACATGTTCAGCAAAACTCCAGCTTTAAAGACATTGGCAAGCCATAATTCCGAGGTTATTAATTATCGATATTCCATGTTGAAAGCACAACGAGACTAAGAATACCCTCACAATTTCCTATATTTCACATGCAGGAATTGGGAATTTCGCTGACTTTTCGTAAAGGAACAGTCTAGTCATTGTTGCAAGCCACAACAGACAAACCGCTACGCCATCGTGACGCATCATGATCTTTCATTTTACGTGAATGAGCATAACACTTTTCTCTTTCAAACACGATCGATAAAACTGGCACTTTAATTTCTCTGTTGTGATTGTTACATGTTTTTACTGATGACGTATTTTTGATATGCGAATCATGGAAAACGAGGAAATTTCCGCACAACCCCAACCATATACGGCAAACTAGTTAGCGTATTGTTTCCCGTGTTTTGCGACGATGCAGGCAGTGTGATTCGGATACTTTTCTTTTCTATTTGTCTTCTTCCTTCATTATGGAGGATTTTCTATTTTAGGAGGCAGGGTACAGTTTCGTATTTTGGCCCCTGGCAAATTTCTTAACTTAAGGCTATGGTGTGACTTTTTCAGCAATTATTGTCTACTAATTAAATATATGGATATATTTTTGAGCTAGGTGTTTCGGGCTTGTGTTGCTCTTAAAATTGATGTCAGGCATGTACACCTTCCATAGTTACTCTGCAATATGTTGATAGTGAAATACCAATAGTTGTCTACGAAGAAGAGCTAGCCTCTCGTAACAGTAAACATGTGGGTTTCGGACAAGAAGCATATCTCAAAAACGGCTTGGATGACAACTATTTTCAACTGCATCAGCCTGTTTAGTACACACTGTTTGGCAGAATTGTAATCTAGGAAAAGGGCTTGTGTTTGCACTGTGAGTACCACATGGTGTCAAAAATGACCTTCGGACATGAAAATTGCAGGTATAAATTTTGGGTTGGGGTGCATAAACTTCTTCTGCTATGAACTGCCACTGACTTCTCTGGTCAAGTGGATAATATTTTTATGCTTTGTTTAATATAGGTATCTCAAAATATGGACATTCTTGACCTCACTTGTGTATTTGATTTTTTATGATTTTTGTACTAGGTCACTGATTGCGGCATTAAATTTGTACATAAATACTGGACCCTGCCCCCTTATAGTGGTGATATTACGTCTCTACACTTTTGAAGGAATCAGAGGACACACTTTTGCCTTTTGTTGTTAAGATACCACCCCATCCATTTTGCGGATTTTTGGTCACGCTTGGATGAGTGGGATGACCATTATCTCGCGCTTGTATTACATTTGTCTAAAATACAAGATCTCGGTTGATGCCAAGGCTAGGGGTAGTTATAGCTGACATTAATCGATTTCAACGGTCACTATACTGCGGAAAGAATGCACAAAATTCCATCCGATTGAGGCTATATTTAGCTGTCTCTTCCATGGCCTTTGTCGCTCGATCTCTGCTATAAACAAATTGGATGAAATGAGTCAAGAAACATTGGCTAGCTGAATGTTTCCTTAGGAATCACAGACTGGAATATTATTTTATATAAAGATCATCTTAATATTAAGTCATCAAAATAACATGTCAGTATGTACTTATGTAGGTAGATAGGTAGGTAGGTAGATTGGTAGGTAGGTAGGTAGATAGATTGGTAGGTAGGTAGGTAGATCGGTAGGTAGGTAGCATAAATGCCTCTTAAAGACAGATGTTTGGTTAAGATTGTTAGACGATAACTATATGGTTAGAAGACTTTTATTATTTTATAGACTGTTTAAACAAATTTCATCCGACAATAAAATTTACATTCAGTGTCTAAAATAAAAGTATCATTTGTGGTCGTAGAGGTCGTGAGAAATGAAAATGATGACATCACTACCATGGTTCATGTTAAGAACACGAATATTCATCAATATGTTGAATATTCTTGATGTCATCCTAAATCATGTAAAGACTGGATACCATATAGTGAAGCAAAAGGATGCAAAATCAAAAATAGAAATATGATATCATACCTTTTGTTACTGAATATAATCCAAATTTGCTTATATATGGGTATGATTATAACAAACATATTGGGAATTATTAAATTTATTATGTAAAGAAAGTATTAAACTCAAACCTGCTTATAAAATGACTAAAAATCTTAAAAAGATTTTCTCATTAATTATAAACAGGGATAAAACATCATCAACTAAATGTAATAGACCATGATGTTCGCACTATTCTTTTAATAATGAAAATACTTCTTTCAATAATAATAATAATAATAATAATAATAATAATAATAATAATAATAATAATAATAATAATAATAATAATAATAATAATAATAATAATAATAATAATATGAAATAAACATCTATTTTGCGTTGTGATACTAACTTTGCGACATCAAATGTTATTTATTTGATAACATGCAAAATATGTGGCATCCAGTGTATTGGACAAACCAGTCACAGATATTTAAACCTATGAACCAACACAGATCAGACATAAAAAATGAGATCGATCAATAATTTTCATCCCACGTTGCCGCACATTTTAACAAGAGTTTCCATACTTTACCAGATTTCTCCTTTCAATCTATTGTTATAGCTAATTCTGAGATGGAACGTGCGCTAAAAGAAACCTATTGGATTCACCATCCTAATACGATATATCCAAAAGGCCTAAATTTTTCAATAGTATGCAACATTCATTAATCAAACATTTTTTTTTATAAATATGTCTTCTTTTTAATTTTATTTAAGAATATTTTTTATTATTTTAGGCTAATCTACACAATAACTTAACTAGTGACAGTAAAAACTAATCATAAAATTAAGTTTACTGAAATGAAAGGGCATTTTAAAAGTAATTCTCAATATAGTATGAATAATTGTTATAAAATGCTTATTTATTTTATGATTATGCACACCATTAATTTTTATTATATAATTTGAGTTTGGATGAAAATTTGAACACGCGTCAATATTATATCAAGTTATAATATTTTTTTAAATGGGCATCAAGCATAACAAAATTATTAATGAAACTTTACATCTAATATTCATTATACTTGTCTTAGCTCGTACAAAAGTAACAAAAGAAAGAGTGAAGCCAAGAAGCTTTGTAAAATTTAACAAAATAATGTATTTCCCTAGAAACATAAAAAATGACTTGCGGTTTATGAATTAGTATGTGAGTGTATGATTTGAGTTTTTAACATAGCTTTAACAACTTTCCAGTCATATCGCTACGATGTCTGCAGTGTGGCAAGTTATATAGTGATGTCAAGCACTGGGGCATCATGCCGCAGACATGTAGCATCATGTCCCATCCAGTCACATTATCCTGACACCAGACCGACCAGTCCTATTACTAACCTTTTAAGGCTGCGCGCCAAGCGAGGCAGAGTTTAGTACGATTTTTTCAAAGATTTTGGTATAGCTCGACTGGCGATCGAACAATCGATCTTTCGCATCTCAGGCGGAAGCTCTAACCACTAGGCCATCTGGCACCAGACATGCATAATGAATAAACAGATGTAAAGTTTTTATTTTTAAATTAAAAAAAAATTCAATTCAATCTGCTAAAAGTAGAAATGCCTTTGAGCCCGAAGGTATGAATTACGACAGACTAAAAATCACTATGATACGTTAATTTTAACTCTAAATGAAACGCAATTTTTGATCACGTGACTTAGTTCGAGCGGCGTATTAACACCACACAGCCGACTGTCACATTCGCCATAGACGAATTTGATTGTACTGACGAATCTTTCTATATGACTCAATAATTAAAAAAAGACCATAGTTTACTACAAAGCTGAAACGGATCCCGAAATCTAGGCCAGCAAATGTTACAAAGTTTCAAACTACTGGGTGTTTATCAGGTTTAACATAACCGAACTGAATTTTCTGAAAAACGACTGAATCTGAGACTTTCAAAAAGGTAGATATCCTTGATTGACATGATTAGGCGACAGAATGTCTAACTGCTTGAAAAGTCTCAAATTAGATTGATACTTGTAATGCCATATTGTAAGTCGTCCAGGTATAATTTTCTAGTTTATTTTCCTTCTTTCCTTGCATGTAAGCATTTTTTATCATCGTATGTTCATCTTAGACGATTACGAACTTTCTCACTGTCTAAGGGTAAGTCTGTATCACATGTGTTTCTAAAGGTTTAATACCCGCATCTGAAAAATCGAAAAGTCGTAAACATGTTTGGTGTTCTTGTTTGAAACATGACACTGCGAGGAAACATCGCACCCAGAATGAGAATATTTAATCCAATTAATATAAGAATGTAGACGTTTCCATTTAAATAACTTTGTATTGATCTAATTCTCATTCTGTCTGTCGATGGATGGCTGGATGGATGGATTATTGACTGGATGAATACATGTGGTGGAATGGATCGATAGTAGGGCTGACGGATGTGACTTTCTGTTTCTATTATTTTCCATTTTCCAGATGACTATATATATATATATATATATATATATATATATATATATATATATATATATATATATATATATATATATATATATATATATATATATATATATATATATATATATGTATGTATGTATATATAAGTATGCATGTATGCATGCATGCATGCATGTATGTATGTATCTGTCTGTCTGTCTGTCTGTCTCTCTCTCTCTAAATATATAAATATATATATATATATATATATATATATAAACAAACATATGTATGTATGTGTGTTTGTGTGTGTGTGTGTGAATCTCTTATAATTGTTTGAGGGGGATACATGGTAAGCATATGGCTTTATAATTGCATTTAATTTCCTCACTTGCATAATTATGTTAAAGTAACATTTCTTCGCTAAACTCCAATATGTATAAAGAGCCACAGAAATGATCCATGTGTTTGTCCTTGACACTATTCCTATTACTCCTGTATTTTGGTTCTTATATACTGCACATTACAGGCTGGGGTGGGAGTGGCAATGAGGCTAAAGGTGACAAGAAGGGCGATGCTGGGATATTTTGAAGAAGAAAAAAAAAAACATTAATTTTGCCCCAAAATAACTTGAAGGAAGAAAATTGTTTTATAAAAAATGACCATTAAATCTGTTATATTTTTGGACAAAAAGTATCTCGCCACATCCAAACATACTCTCAATAAATTGACCAGTCCCTAATTGTCGCAATAAATCGGACATCACGTGGAAAATAACGTGTAAACATTGTAAAAAGGAAAGAAATGGAATAGAACCGTGGTCGGACGGACTATCTAACGATTCAGCTTTCATTGCAGATGGTTTGGAAACATCAATTAATGGGGGTTCGGTGTGACAAAGCCAGTTCGATCACCTTCCCCGAAATGAGTGCGAAACAAACAAAACGTGTTCTAGAGTAAGTTTTCCTCACTGTTAGCTGGTTAAAATTATGTCCAGAAATTGCTTTTCCCCGATCAATGGTTCCGTCCCACAAATAAACTTCCAAATGTGCTCCTTCCCATAAACGATACTCCTCGATTGCCCTGAATAGGGTTACCCAATGACAGGATATGTTTGTAAAAGTCAAAGTAGATGAGTTGATTCAAAGATATAAGAAAATAAGTTAATTGCGTATACGAAACTGCGTCATATTATCACGTGTATATTTGGATGACGCAGTCAAGATAATGAATTTAAATTTGAATTTGTTATTTTTATTTTCATTGCATGGATCGATGCCATTCTCAACAGATCACATGACTCCGATTCAAAACGGTGAACAAGCAGCTTTATACGCTCCCGCTGTTGGCCAGGTTGGCAGATCCGCTTCGTTCAGCATTATTAAATTACTAACCTAACCTTGCGTCAGTGCAAGCGTAGATTTTAGTAGACAAGAGTGGGGTTGTAATCGATGCGCTCGACAACAGAGGGGCTGGAATCGATGCGCCCGACCACAGTGGGGTTGGAATCGATGCGCCCGACCAAGTTTTTGGATAGTAATGAATATACTCTCTCTCTCTCTCTCTCTCTCTCTCTCTCTCTCTCTCTCTCTCTCTCTCTCTCTCTCTCTCTCTCTCTCTCTCTCTCTCTCTCTCTCTCTCTCTCTCTCTCTCTCTCTCTCTCCATGCAATGAAAAAAACAATAACAATAAGAAATTCCAAATTCGATTTTAAATTCATTATTTCGTCTGCGTCATCCAAATATACACGTGATAATATGACGCAGTTTCGTATACGCAATTAACTTATTTTTTATATCTTTGAATCAACTCATCTACTTTGACTCAAACATATCTCTCTCTCTCTCTCTCTCTCTCTCTCTCTCTCTCTCTCTCTCTCTCTCTCTCTCTCTCTCTCTCTCTCTCTCTCTCTCCATGCAATGAAAAAAGCAATAACAATAAGAAATTCCAAATTCGATTTTAAATTCATTTCGTCTGCGTCATCCAAATATACACGTGATAATATGACGCAGTTTCGTATACGCAATTAACTTATTTTTTTAGCTTTGAATCAACTCATCTACTTTGACTCAAACATATCGATGCGTTGGAATCTCTCTCTCTCTCTCTCTCTCTCTCTCTCTCTCTCTCTCTCTCTCTCTCTCTCTCTCTCTCTCTCTCTCTCTCTCTTTTGCAGCCGTACCATATAACCATAAATTCCCGACGCGTCTTCATAACATTGTGTTCTTCTGCTGTGAGATTAGAGTTTGGTGCAAACAGATCTGTCTAGTCAGTGAGAACCTGAATAGTACAAAAGTACCGTTATAAAAACGTGTCTTAAGCTAGACATTGGGTTCTGTATATGATGTCGGCTGAAACAGGATGTTTTGGGAGTGGTTATAAATAGGTGGCGCTCATTGAGAAGTTTTAGTGCCAGCGTTTTGTTTTTGGCGATATGCCTAAATAGTGCAAAGATGGAAAACAAACGATTTTATGGGGATTTTAGGCATACCCACAGACGCACACGTGTAACGTAGAAGTCAGTATAAAATTTCAAAGAAAAAAAAAAACAACCTACCAACCCCATTACCCTTGAACTTTGAAAGTGCATACCTGGGAGACATTGTCAAGAAATTATATAATCGACAAAACCTTACCAGCCACGAACACTCGAAATGGCAGATGGTAGTCTCTAGAGATATGCCGCTTTCTAAATCTAAACTGGGTTTACCGACTTCCTACGGGTACTGGATACTACAACTGAAAAAGTATTCGGCCAAAATGAAATCGTGAAACCTTCCCATAATGCAGTGTTATCAAAACTATATCCAGGCATCAGATTATCCGACGTACGCAGTTTTTGAGATTATATTTACCCATGTAAATACTCCTCAGTTTTCTCATGTGTTATTATTATCTCTACACTCATTTTCCTTGCATATTTCGTTATGTTGCTACATGTATAAGTTGATCTAATTGTAATGTGTAAATGTTGTAGATGGCGTTGATTTTGCGCAATGTTTGATTTCCGTTCATTCTGTCCATCATAGGATATCCAAAGGACATTCTCTCTCTCTCTCTCTCTCTCTCTCTCTCTCTCTCTCTCTCTCTCTCTCTCTCTCTCTCTCTCTCTCTCTCTCTCTCTCTCGCCAAAGATAGGAGAAATAATAATATAAATTAATAAATTATAACTTATTTTATGGAAAATGATACTCGCAAAACTATTACAGAGAGACTATAACAAATTGCGACCAGGTTGCTTACATGATAAATACTCTTGTTACGAGCATCTTATTCTCAAGGATAAATAATTATTAGCAGGTCCGATTCATGTCCCATCGGAGCCTCTAAGTACGTTTACACTCTGCGTACTGCCTGACTAGCTATGAGCCTAAGCAATCTGACCGACTTTATCAACTAGCCTACGTCACACGGTCAATGGGCTTTCCTTGCATTTCATTCTCTGGTGAGTCTATTGGAAACTAGTAAACAAGTTGTTTTTGTGACTCAGCCATTGTGTAAATATTTTGTTCATTGGACAGTTGTAATTGGGTCGCTTGGTTTGACACAAAAAATATTGTATAATAGGAAAATATTGTTTTCACAGCGTATAGAGCAGGATCTATCAGATCGAAACTGAAAATATTGGAATCGTATCTTGAAGTTAGGCCATCCTTGCTTATGATTGGGCTAGCCAGCTCATTCGCATACCAGGAATCCGTGTCCTAAAGTAGGCCCCTTGCGTATGATTGGGCTAACCAGCCCATTCTCTTACCAGGAACCTGGGTCATAAAGTAGGCCCCATACTTATGATTGGTCCAGCACGCCTTATTTGTATACCAAATAACAATGATGAATTATCGTCCGTGTGAAGTTAATCCATACTATCGTTATTCTATTTCTTGCTGTGTGTTTAACACTATTTAGCTGAACACTTAACATAGTGGTTAGCATAACTGGTATAGGATGAACCCGGGAAATCCCCATGCAACCCACACCAACGGGATATTACTAGCAAGCTTTCTCACATACCCAATATGGCGAGTCCAAAGACTTGAACCGACGTGGACTGAACATTATAACAAAAAATATGGAAAGTAAATAACAATATGTACAAAAGAAAGAACGATACATCCCTTAACAGTAAAATGTAAGATATCATTCAAGAGATACAAGAACAGTACCATTTTAGCCGAACGGGGCTAAACAAATGGTAGAATTCAAACCCTCACCTAGGGACGGAACAAAGTGGGTTGGGGGCAGGGCCTGATGGGGGCAAGATTCCAGGAATTCCGGAACACACAGGGTTAGTAACTTAAACACACACACACACACACACACACACACACACACAAGCGTACAGTCACTTGTCATTAAAATTTGATCATCGTTTTATTCTTGCGCACGTTTTGGGGTATTATGCACACATTGAGTAAATAGTTACATAGAAGTTTGCTTATGTGCACTTTCAATGAAAGTCAGTAGTCGTTGTGAATTTATCGAAACCAACCCCAATCTCCAAACAATTGACCTGATCTGGCCTTGGCGGGAGAGTAGTTGTGCCTCACCGCCACCCAACCCCAACCCCTGCGACACCAAAACAGTGCGAATCTCCGAAACGTTTCATAGATCAAGTTTTCTTTGCATTATAAAGGATCCTACAAACTCTTAAAATGCCAAATGTCCCGTGTATTTGTCTCTTCGACCCAGTGACTGCTTGTTGGCTCACCCCATCTTAAGTGATATTTCAGAGCAAGATTATTATTATTATTATTATTATTATTATTATTATTATTATTATTATTATTATTATTATTATTATTATTAAGCCAGCAAATATATCATGATTGTGACAGCGATAGAAAATCTATACTTCAACATATATTCCTTTGTTTGCTACTAAATAAATTATCTATGTGAGATACAGATGAATTAAAAAGTACTTTCTCGCATTTGCATATTTTTTAAAAGATAAATTATCAATATTATTTGTACTTTTGATAAAGGCCAAGCAGTCGAAGGAGAGGTTTTTTCCGGGTAATATTAACCACATATTTAAGAAGGATGTGAACTGTACAAGGAAGTACGACATTGTCTTGAACTTAATCGACTTAACCTAGATATCCTTTCTTCGTACTTTGGACCGTGAATTGGATCTCTCAAAACATGGTTACACACTATATTCAACACATCGAAACCCACTTATAACACACTGTGTTATAAGCCAATTGAAACAACAACAAAACAACAACAACAACAACAATAATAATATTAACGATGTGGACTTCGTATAGCGCCTAACCTTTTGAATCTCTACGTTCTTTACAATATTAAATAATATTTAAAGACATGACATAAACATATTGAAATCACAATGCAAAAATATGCTGATAATAATTATGGAAGTAAGGAAAACTGAGCATTTATGGCTTGTTTTGTAGTCGAAATAGGTGAATTTTAAGAACATTTTTGAATCAGATCACGGTGTCCTTGTCTCTTAGATCTATGTATAATTCATGAAACGTATCTGGGTCTTGGTATATACATCAAAAATAAAAACGTCTGTATGACTTCGTTTTCACATTGAGAACGATGAGTGTATGAAGAGGAGCGTAAGTTTCAAGATGGGGAATATATAAGGGTGCGGTCAGATAGGTATATGGTTTGGTTCCCTGCTTTGTATTCTCCCTGCGTTGCACTCCGCTTTATTAAGTCAGGTGAACACCGATGCCATATTGTTACGTGATCAAAATATTGGCCTGTTATGGAGAGATTTCGTTTATCTAACCGTAGCAAATTTATTCATTTAATATACTGTCTGTTAGTGACACAATGCGAACTTTACTAATACTTTCGGGGTGGGGCGAGTGGTCTAAAGCGCTGTCCGTTACGGATCACTGCCATCTCACCTCTGTCTGAGTGTGTTCGAGTCTAAGATTCGGCTAATGTAGATACGTGAGAAAGCTTGCCAGTAGCTTCTCGTGGGTCGGTGGTTCTTTCCGCTGATTTCCCGGTTTCTTCCTCCACCATTAATACTGGCCGCCATGAATAGCCTATCGTGTGCTGAAAAATGGCGTTCAGCCCAACAACAACAACAACAACAACAACAACAACTAATACTTTCGATTTGAACTATAGCAGTTGTTACCTTGTGTTCAAGCTTAACCAGCAAATCGGTAACGTATGTATTTTTGCAAATATTTCTACATTTAGGCGACAACGTGTGTAGCGATACACACAACACTATTTTGTTAATATTGCCCATATCCCACAACGTCATCTCATAGAGAAGTACAGAGAAGGGAGCATACCTAGCAGAGAACCAGACTAATGGGTATATTAGAGAAGTACAGAGAAGGGAGCATACCAAGCAGAGAACCAGACTAATGGGTATATTGGACTGGATCCAGTCAACGAAATGTAGCATTGTTTACAGATTTTGTTGGTTTTAGATCAAAAAGGTAGCAAGTCAGGGCTACATAGCAGAGGGAGGTGTGCTCATTTTGTTTTGTAATCTATGGATGACCCGAGCAGTCGTGTTTTAAACGTTTGAAGTGTCTGTTGTAGATAATGAGACGAACCAGATAGAAGTGAATTACGATAGTCTAGTCTTGAAAGTACTAAGGATCACACACATGTTTTAGGGGCATCAACCGAAATGGAAACAGCGAATGAGCTATGCGTCGCAGCTTTAGATATCCAATCTTGTATGTGTTCACTACATATTGGGTAATGAGATCATACTGTCAAGCGTGACTACTAAGTGTCTTACTGACTTGAAATTTAATGATACATATAATCTAAGGTAAAGGACGTGAATGAGAAAGTCTTTGCATAGTAATAGTGATGGCTTCAATTTATCATCATTTGCCTGCAGCATGTCATTCGTGACTTCACGTCGGAAATGCATCTCTCTTTGCCTTGGATGGTAGTCTAAATTTCACTTGTGCAGCTAGATTTTTATATTAGAGTGTCATCAGCGTGAAAACGGTGATACACCGGATGTCGATTAAAGAATTTTAGAGCGGCAGAGTGTATAGAATGAAGGTAATGGGCCGAAAACAGAGATATATAGAACACCAAAACATTAAATGTTTTCTATTTATGGGCACAATTTATATCCTGTTGACTACGTAGTACTTGAACCATAATTTGGCTGTGTCGTGAATACCAAATACATGCTGTTGACGGCGAAATAATGTATCATGGTCTATTGTGTTTAATGACGCAGACAAGTCAAGTAGAATAAGAATGTAAGCTTTATTCTATCCGAAAGCAAATATAAGGTCGTTAAGGACTATCAGAAGGGCAGTTCCAGTAGCGTGGCGAGGACGAAATATACACTCTACAATGCTAAAAGGATTATTTGAATTCATACGAGATACAAGTTCGGATATAACAACTTTTTCTAAGATATTTATTAAAGAATAAAAGGTTCGAAATAGGGCAGTAGTTCTTTAAATCGTTAGAGTCGATTGTCGTTGCTTCAATAAATGTTTTACAATGGCAGTTTTTTATAGGAATTCTCCGGATGAGAGCGAAATAGAATTAATGTGCCTATCATGTCATCTTGTATATAACAAGATTCTGCAGTGTTATAAAAACATAAGCGTACTGAAACAGCACAACATTAATCTGCAACGTTGTCAACATATTAGTGTTTGCTATGAACTTCATTTGTATCAATCATCTCTATCAAATAGAACATGTAATCCGGAAATGTTGCAACTTTCCTGATGACTTAGGTTAAGTTTGGAACAGGAAACTAAATAACATTTCCAGCCATCTTTAGATAGGTTAGAAACACCCAAACTTTCAACATCCTGATGACGATAGAAACACATTCAGATTTTTCCATAAATTGTAATGTTTTTATTTTGCGGATGTACGATGAACATGTATTTGCTGATTCAGCATGAAATATGAATGTTTTTGAAAAAGATATATTTATTTGTGTTAGAGGTACACAAAGAGACACGTTTGATTTTGTCGTTTTTCTGTGGAACAGTTTGGTTGTATGTCATTAAGACTTAACATTGTAATGGAAAGAAAAGAAGACTATCACCAGTCCGTAATCCAGTACAATTACTCGTTTTTAACATTTCCGATAATGGACGAAAATATATGTATGTGATATTCGGCAGATTAAAGGTCGTATTATTAAACGGAAAATAATCCCAAAATTAGAGCTGGCTCGATCAAGCTTATACGCTTCGAAATGTTCTCTTGTGCATATTTCCTGAGTCATTCATTTTTTAAATCATTAAAAACAATACGGAAAATATTTGGGGAATGATGGATGGGTATGTATGATGTATCGAATTTTTAAGACTTATTGAAACTTAAAGTTAAAAAAATTGTGCTTTGAAGTTAACATAGTCAAGCCAAAAAATCTTGAGAAAGTTCACTATTTTTATTTTCATCTCTAAACACAAAAGGGATATGTTAAGCTCCAGTATCATCTGAAACTCCTACCGTAACAGATAAAAAAATCTGTAACACATCAACAATCTGTACCATAACAGATCAAAAATCTGTAGCAAATCAGCACGTCAAATAATTGATTTTTCAAAGAATGCTAATTGCAGCTTAATTTAGGTTTGTGGAATCTGTTGATAGTCATGATTTTTTTTTGCAAAGAATTTTATGAACAGTTATTTCCGATTGTTCAGTGAAATTAAACCTTTGGGAAACAATTTAGATTTACGACTTGCACAAAATTATTTAGTCTAATTTTACTTGCGAGAAGTTGAATTTGAGGCTCCATTGGAAACCTGAGGATAGAGTTATCCCTCATTAACAAAGTAGAAAGGGCCAAATAGCTGTCATGAAAAGTTAAGACAGGCTATAGGCTAGAAACGGTTATGTCTAAAGAAACGGTACTAAGGTACGCAATTTTACTTTCCATTTTTAATATTCTATTTTATTTTTTTGGTTTGTTTGCAAATGCATTGATATGCTTATGATTCACGCATGCTTCGTGCATTCATTTAGTTACACTCTATTGATTTGTTAGTGCTTTACCATTTAATTCTTTGATTTAACAATTACTAGTTCATTGGGAGAATTGACGGATTTCATGTAATAAAATATTCAGTGTCTATAATTTCATGGGTATAATAATGTAATTCAAAGAATGCAAATATTCAGTATTTCATAGTGATTTATGAATTAAACCTAATTTACAAATGTGTCAAATTTTCTTAGGATATGTGAATTGATTCTCTTTATAGGATGATATTCGATATCGCGAGTAAATGACAAGTGTATACTTATATATGATTTCGCATTTTTTTAATGCTCATGCAGGTTACTTGAATGTATTTAGTAAATATATTTAATGCTATAAGTAAATCGGCATTTATTTTATTGAACTGCATTGACTAGCCAAATGTAAATAAGACGAGTAATAATGTATACCTATATATATACGACAATATTTGTCTGTAGAAAGCTCGTGGGAATTTGTGATGAATTGTCCGCGGAGTACAATGAACATGGAGCTAAGGTCATTTGTACTAAAGCAACGGTTCTTACCGAAACCCAGAACCTAAATGGACAGTTATTCGCTAAGATCACATTATGTAATAATTTGTGCAGTGAGATTCGAATATCTGAGTACGAACCGATATAGTTACATATATATGCAGATGAGTAGTGAAATTTTTCTAGCGTGAGGCATACAATATATTTAGGGAAGGAGTTGCGTATTAAAATAGAGAGAGAGAGAGAGAGAGAGAGAGAGAGAGAGAGAGAGAGAGAGAGAGAGAGAGAGAGAGAGAGAGGGGGGGAGGAAAGCCGTTTCGTCAAAGGGAAATTCATATCTGCGAGAGGTTAGAACAGTCAATGGGTCGGCAAGAAGACCAAAACATACGCATTAGACGTGGATTCAAGACTAGAAGGAGACAGACGCTGCGACTCAACTATATCGCTGTAAATCTGTTGGCTTGGAAAATGAATTTTGGTTATGCATTAATTGATTACATTTAATTTAGTAAATCTGTTAGGTGAAAGTGATTTTCCTTGATTATATATTGATTGATTAAAATTTATTTTATTTATTGGAAAAGAGGGCTCGGTGTTATTTTTTCTTTCAATACATTGTTTAGATACTTGTAACTTTCCACCTGTCCGTCCACACTGGGCAATAACACCTTGGGAGATCATTGCGTAGTTAAGGACGCCGAATCAATTAAGGAGGGATTTATATTTTAAAATCACCCGTTACAGTATATTTCTAAAAATAAAATAGTACACCATGGCCAATGTCTATGAATTACTTCGCAAAACGATTCTTACGACATTCCCTCTAATGAAACCATCATCATTCCGCGCCCCAAAAGCCTTCAAGAGTGTAGACATTTTTTCTGTTCTCGTGGCAAGGTACGATATGACAGCTGAATGGGTTGTCTTAAAATGGGATTACTGTGAGACACGTGTTATTAAAAGCAAATAAAATAAAAGTTATTCTTAGATCTTTCTCGCGCCATTTGAGTGTTATTTGTTTGCTCCTAAAGTCAAGATTTTGCGTAATCCAAGGTTATGATAACAAGATTGATAAGGCTCCCCTGCCTCCAACAGTTTGTTTGTGTGTGTGTGTGTCTGTGTGTGTGTGTGTGTGTGTGTGTGTGTGTGTGTGTGTGTGTGTGCAGATTATCAATGAATTTAATGATATCCACCCACTCGTTTTACAATCTTAATCAATCCCTGCGAGAAACAAGTCCATATTCGGTTCATATCGCCACCGGCGGATGTTTCATTCTTCAAAATTATTGTTCGACTTCAACTTGACACAAATGGTTATTATTCAGTATTTGTCATGTCATCTTGTTCATATATGTTCTTGTCATTCCATCTTGTACATTATATTGCCTGCCTTTGTTTGTTAGTTTTAATCTTTGTAGGAAGCGTCTAGCTAGACACATGTACGATTAACGAGATTTATGGGGAATGGTCGCATTTTAAAAGCCATTATGTACGGATTGGTTCCACCAAAGTCAGGAGTTATGGGTATATAATTAGGGGTTTAGTCTGTTTATACTTAAACGGAATGCAATTCAATGTCTGGGACATGGAACAGACACCAGTTGATAGCCATTTTTTATAGACGTTTTGTAGTGTTTCGATGCTTGGGAAAGAAGAATTGTTTAAAATCTAATTGGTTACGCTGCGGAAGGGGCGTGGATTGACACAAAAATATAAGTTTAAATGTGGACTTCGAACTTCAGTCTACGCCTTTCTACGAAAGGGAACCATAAGACTCCGAGAATTTTAATAAGGTATTTGCATAAATCTCATGTATGTCGTTTATACTAAGTTTTAATTGCTTGTATGTGCATGCGTTTGCAGACATTTATTTGTTTGAGTCGTATATTAACTTATTTGATATTGTATACGTGTGTTGAGCTTGTCTGAGTCCGGACAATGAAATTTTTCTTTCTATTCACATTGACGGCTCGCTAAGTTGTAGTCTCGACTATTGTAGGGAATTATGTATCCCTAATTCATGCTTATCTTATATAAGGAATTATGTATCAAACATAACGGTGTTGAGTTCATTTATCTGAATTTGTACAATGATGTTGTTATTTATATACATGGACGAATTAATGAAATGTTGATATTACGGAAGACGTTTAAATTATCCGAACGCTCTTATTATGTGTAATGATAACTATGTGTAATGATAACACTAAAGTAGGGTAAGAAATTTCATTCATTCGCGGGTAATAAGACTAGTGACGGATTAATGTCTTGTGCAGCGTAAATGGTCATTCGCAGGCCAATAGTCTGAGAACTAGGCCGTAAGTTCTGATAGATATCCATAATCTGTTTGAATTTTGATAGAATTAATCTGACCTCGAGGGGTGAGACTAATGATTTATTCCCATATAATGGAACGGAAGATTTAGGTTGCTTTGTTTGTATTTTTACAAGGTGGAATAGTTTCGGGAAAAGACCTTTTACAACACAAACTGAGTGGAAAGCCAAAAGGGGGCAGGGTAGAACTAAAAGGCCAGACACCTAGAATTTTGGAAACAAGGAAAATAGAGCGAAAGACTTACCAGTGCAAAGGAACCACAAGTACAGTCTAATTTGACCTGTGGGACGGAATCGGACACCAGGTTATGAATTGATGCAACGCAGTATTATTCGATTTTCACACTCTATCATAAACAGAATCGGCTAATTATATAGTCTTATTTGCATTTTGAAATTCTTAATTAGTTTGATAGAAAAAGAAATAAGTCTATCTTTCGAATTGTAACGTTTATATACTTTGATTTTATTGTATTGAAATTTGATTAAATTTTGTATTTATTTGTAATGGGGTCTCGAGTTATTCTGTTCTGTATATTAGCTCAAATTACGTATTTATTCCACACATAAGTTCATACTCTGTATTGACTTTATTGGATACCGGGCAAATTACACCGTCGGCGATCACCTCTAGATACGAAGCAAAAACCGGTAAAACCCGCCATGTAAGCTGAGGAGGGGTTTACCACAAGGTGCACCTCTGGGTCGATATTATTAATGGACTGTGTTACCTGTAGACTGTGATATACACCAATGGGTTCATATCATTCCTTGACTGTACGACCTATACAACTCTATGATGTACACCTCTGGGTCGATATTATTCATGAACTGTATTACCTGTAAACTCTATGATGTAGGCCAATGGGTTGATATCATTCATTGACTGTATTACCTATATAACTCTATGATGTACACTTCTGTCTCGATTCATGGACTGTATTACCTGTAAACTCTACGATGTACGCCAATGGGTTGATATCATTCATTGACTGTATTATGTATACAACTCGATGATGTACACCTCTGGGAAGATATTATTAATGGACTGTATTACCTGTAAACTATATGATGTACACCAATGGGTTGATATCATTTATTGACTGTATTACCTATACAACTCTACGATGTACGCCAATGGGTTGATATCATTCATTGACTGTATTATGTATACAACTCGATGATGTACACCTCTGAGAAGATATTATTAATGGACTGTATTACCTGTAAACTATATGATGTACACCAATGGGTTGATATCATTTATTGACTGTATTACCTATACAACTCTACGATGTACTTTGGTCGATATTATTCCTGGATTATATTACCTGTAAACGCTATGATGTACGCCAATGGGTTGATGTCATTCCTTGACTTTATTACCTAGATAACATTATGATGTACACCACTGGGTCGATATTATTCATGGACTGTATTATCTAAAAACTCTATGATGTACACCAATGGGTTGATGTCATTCCTTGACTGTATTACCTGATCATGTACACCTCTGGGTCGATATTATTCATGGACTGTATTACCTGTAAACTCTATGATGTACACCAATGGATTGATGTCATTCCTTGACTGTATTACCTGACCAACTCTACGATGTACACCTCTGGTTTGATATTAATCATAGACTTATTACCTGTAAACTCTATGATGTACACAAATGGGTTGATGTCATTCCTTGACTGTATTGCCTATATAACTATATGGTGTACACCACTGTGTCGATATTATTCATGAACTGTATTATCCGTACTATAGAACTTTATGATGGACACAACTGAAGTATTTTTGGATCCTATGCCAGAAGCTAAATTTCGAATATATAAGTACACTACATATCAGGTGCATATTTAGTTGGTCGATTTGTTAGCCTGCATATTAGTTACGTTCTCATAAAGCTTCCTTAATACAAAGCCAGGCTGTAAAGCAGGACAGTAGGGTTGGCTTGAAATACACGTCCAGGTTTTGATTACAGATCGGGCTATATAATACATGTCCAGTTTGAAACACTTTACCATGCCGAAATAACGGATCGTGCTGTATTGACAAAATAGCAGGACAGGGCTGTATTTGATAACAAAGCATGTACACGTTGTATTTGAAAATGCACGTCCAGGCTGTATTTTTTGATAACAGGGCAGTACCATGATTTATTTATTAGCACAACAGTTTATGTTAGCTGCTCCAGCAACTGGATGCAAATTCGTGTAATATTCTTTTCCGGCAAATTAATCATTTCAGGTTTTGATGTAATATGATATGTGGATATTGCTTAATAAAAACATAATGTTATATAATTTTATACTTAAACGGCAATATTTACAGTAAATGGGCAGATAGATTGATCCGTATTTAATGGCTGATGAATAAATACGTGAAGGGTTGTATCGTTACCTGGCTATTGAAGTAAAGTGCGTTGCCCAGTGATGCAAGATGGCGGCTGACCACATATGATCTAGTCAGGATTTTAACCTGAACCCTTCTCGTCGCCAGTCTACCACACTAGCCTCTGAATATGTTTTACGATATTACGTAAGTTACCTTCATCTTTTATTGCGATTTACATTTGATCTTAAGGTGGTCTATGGTTACATTTATTTGGAACAATATGTCTTCCTAAAATGCTTGTGCAATTCTTCATTTTGACATTTGTCAAACATTAACATTAGTTGGCATATATATATATATATATATATATATATATATATATATATATATATATATATATATATATATATATATATATATATATATATATATATATATATATTATCTTTATTGAAAAGAATAAGTCAAAGATATTAGTGCGTTGTCTTCAAAAATTGCTGTTTTTTGCTTTTAACTATGTAATAATTTAATTTCCTTTTACCTGACAAATGAAACTATGCATGCTTATATTTAGACACCAAACAGCTGCTTCATTAAACCTTATCCTTTCTCTCGGTCTGTTTTCTACCGTTAAAAACTGTGAATGGATTTCAAATTGCATTCATTAGAAAGCAAATAATGAAGTTGTCTACAATTTTCCGACCACGTTGTCGACATTGTATGCACGTTTATTTACATGTGTATTGCAGTATATATTATGTTGAATGCATCACGTATGGTTTTCTGTTGAGTGGAAGAGATCCAAATGCTTTCCGCCTCCGTTTTTCCTTGTTGCTAGGATAGAAGGTTACTGAAGGTCATAAACCTTAAAGACAGTTATAAACTGATACTGGTGGGACGAAATGTCATCGAGAGATTCCAGATCGATTAATCGAAAGGAGTGCCTTGCTGATGGCTTTACATGCGGAGATATATATTTAGCATTATTTTTAGCTTTGTTAAAGGATCTCAAAAGGTGGCATTACTATCTTGGATCTGTTATTGGTGCTCATGAAGATTTTTGTATTCTGACCTTCGTAAATTTATTTATATATTTGTCTTTTTATATACTTTACAAAATTGCTCATATATTTTGACTTTAAAAATTGCACACATATCGTTATCAAATTATATATATATATATATATATATATATATATATATATATATATATATATATATATATATATATATATATATATATATATATATATATATATATATATATATTATGACTTTGGTAATATTACAAGGCATATATCTTTAATATTATATTAAGGGACGTTCATATTTGGAAATTACACGTTCCAGGAAATAACTATTTTCATATGAGGAAGTAATTAACGATATCGAACATTTTATCTCAGAAATAGTATTGTTCATAATACTCACAATGTTAAAATAGTATTGATTTTATTTTAACACAGACTTTACTAATTCATGTATTGGAATATTCTCATCTGATTAGGACTGTTGGGAGAATTTTCATGATATGACGTTCTTTCTAATAATACTTAGCATGCTTTGGTAGAGTTTTCTAACTTTATGCAAGATTTGTATTTTGAGAAACAAAATGGTGGTTGGAAGGTTATAAAAAGGTTATAGGTTACCCAACAGTCAATCCTGCCTGCAGAGAATAATTTTGAAACATGTAAACTTCTTCCCGTTTTGAAAAGTCCTAAGGTTAGAAGCCAACAATATTTTACTTAAAATACGAAAGCAAAAAAATTGGCTAAAATATTACAAAATTCTGGTGATCATGACGAATAGCGTAAGGGTAGTAGGTATGATAGTAGACTGAGACATACACATGCACAGATACGTGGAAAGATGGTCGAACAGACACAAGACTTTAAAAAGCAATAAATGTCAGGAAATAATTTATAATCATATTAATCAAGACCACAAGTATTCCTTATTTACAGAAGAGTATTACTCATATACGGTATAGTTTTTGATTGTAAGACATCAAATATTAGTTGCATGCAGAGGAGTATCCGATGGTAAGTCAAATATTCCTTATTTAAACAAGAGTATCAGATTGTAAGACATGAATTATTCCTTACGTCCAAATGAGTAGCTAATTGTAAGACAACAAGTATTCCTTTCATAAGGTAGAGTAACTGATTGTAAGACAAGTATTCCTCATATACAAATGAGTAGCTGTTTGTAAAACAAGAACTCCGTACATACAGTAGAGCATCTGAGTGTAAGACAACAAGCATTCCTTACATACAGTAGAGCATCTGAGTGTAAGACAACAAGCATTCCTTTTAATACAGTAGAGCATCTGAGTGTAAGACAACAAGTATTTCTTTACATACAGTAGAGTACTTAATTGTAAGACAATAAGTTTCCCGTACATACAGAAGAGTATCTGATTGTATGAAAAGTATTTCTTATTTACATAAGAGTATCCGGTTGTAAGACAATAAGCATTACTTACTACCAATGAGTATTTGATTGCAAGACAAAATGTATCCCTTACATACAGTAGATTATCGGATTGTAAGACCATAAATATTCCTTACATGCAAGTGAGTATCTGATTGTAAGATATTATATATTCCTTGCATAGAGTAGAGTACCTGTTTGTAAGACAACAAGTATTCCTTACATACAGTAGAGTACCTGCTTGTAAGAAAACAAGTATTCCTTACATATAGTAGAGTACCTGATTGTAATACAAAAAGTATTCCTTACATATAGTAGAGTATTTGATTGCAAGACCACAAATATTCCTTTCATATAGTAGAGTATCTGTAAGACAGCAAGTAATCCCTACATGCAGTAGAATATTTGATTGCAATATCATAAGTACTCCTTACATATGGGAAAGTATCTGATTGTCAGACCTAAATTACTCGTTACATACAGTAGAGAATCTGATTGTGAGACATCGCGTATTCTGTCGTACAACCCTCCTCAACTTTGTTGGGATGGGTTACTTGGTTTTGGCTATCGTTATCAAGAGGTGATCGCCGACGGTGTAATTTGCCCCGGAACGAATCAATGTCAATATAAAGTATAAAACTTATGGGTGGAATAGATAAAGATCTGAACAGATAAATAGAAAAGAATAACACGAGCCCTCGTTACAAATAAAGACAAAATTTAATCAAAATTCATAACCAAAAAATTAACAAACAAGTCTGATAAACGTTACAATTTTGAACGATACGCTGCTTTCTTTTTGGATCAACTTATTCAAAGAATTTCAAATACATATATGATGATATCAATTGCCGACCTGCTACACGATATAATTAATTCATCGCATGAAAGATCGAAAAACAAATATGATTATATCAATAGCCGAATTTTTACACGTTATAATTAATTCATCGCGTGAAAGATCGAAAAACATTACATTGTATCGATTCATAACCTGATTTATTGTCGAAGTGCAAAGTCCACATCTACTCTTCCTTTCGAATTTCTTGTGCCAGTAAGTCTGGGTCGTCTCCACTTTTCCCTTCCTTTTCCAAATTCTCCGGTATCTCGCTTCCTTTTGCCCTTCCAACTTTGTGTGGCTCCTTTTGGGTTGGTAAATATGTAAGACGTCCTGTAGCTATCTCTCCTTGCAAAAATATAAACACAAGCACCCTAAGTCTTCCGTCACATTATACTGGAGATAAATCATTACTCTCACACCTCGTTAGGTCAGATATAATTCTATTGGAATTCACACAGATACCACGGCTATCTAGTCTAATTGGCAATGACATATCATGCAAACCTAGTTTCACAAAACTAATGGTCGGCTAATGGCTATTTCAACACCCCACCGAGACATTAGTTCCAGACTCAATCTAAATCATACAAATGAATGAATGAAATTCCTTACTTTACAGTATCTATAACAAATACACACAACATAGTTATTATCATATGTGACCTCAGCATGTCGAAGAATTCTCGTAATCTCTACATTCCAACAATTCGTCAATGTATATAAATTAAACAAATATCATTGTACGAATTCAGATAAATGAACTCAAAAAAGTTATTCTAAATACATTATTTGCTATAAAGAATAAAGCATGAAATTCTAGACACATAACTTCCTCTAATAATCGAGACTATAACTTAAGCCGTCAATGTTTATGTAAAGAAAAACATCATTGTGCGGACTCAGATAAACGAACTTAACACAGTGATACCATATCAAAAAAAATTGATCTACGGATTTAAACAAAAAAATCCATTCAAATACAAGCAAATAAATCAAAGAAATCATCATAACAGTATCAATGCATTACATAGAATTCATGCAAAATACCTTGTGCTTTCAAGCTTTTTGTGTCTGTCAATTCCTCCAGACAATCGTTTCCCCTGGATGATTTTTCTAATGAATTTGCTTATTAAATTACTAATTATCGTCTCTCGTTCTTACATTCCTTTTCTCATGTAGAAAAGCGGTGACTAATATTTTTAATTCGATATTAGCACATTTAAAGTGATAGTTTTCTTGTGAAACCCCACCCATTCCACAGCGTGTCAAATCAGGATGAAGTATAGTTCCTGCTTGAACTTTAGGCCCAAACAAATGCAGTTCGTCTGACAAAGATTATCCAACAATTCCTGGCAACCTTCAGATATGACAATTTTCCGTACAGAATTGACCCATATCTAGTTTCGTTGAAACAAACGTGACCCTTAATTAAATATCGAGAACTCACGACCAAGCCTGTAATAACCTGTGCATTATAGCGACTAAAGCACTCAGAGGTTCCATAAATCTAATTAGTCGTACACGTGTAAATCTAAATGTTTACGACAGAGATCAACAACTAAAATTTTCTCCATTAGATATTCCTTATTTATAGAAGAATATCCTTACATACCAATGAGTATCCGATTGTAAGATAAGTAATCCTTACATACCAATGAGTATCCGATTTTTTAGACAAGTAATCCTTACACACAAATGAGTATCCGATTGTAAGACAAGTAATCCTTACATACAAATGAGTATCCGATTGTAAGACAAGTAATCCTTACATACAAATGAGTATCCGATTGTAAGACAAGTAATCATTACATACAAATGAGTATCCGATTGTAAACCAAGATATCCTTACATACAAATGAATATCCGATTGCAAGACAAGTAATCCTTACATACAAGTGAGTATCTGATTGTCAGTCAAGTAATCCTTTCATAAAAATGAGTATCTCATTCTAAGACAAGTAATCCTTACATACAAATGAGAATCTCATTCTAAGACAAGTAATCCTTACATGCAAATGAGTATCTGATTCTAAGACTTCAAGCAATCCTTACATACAGTAGAGTATTTGCTTGTAAGATATCAAGTATTAAACAAAAATTATCTCTTACATACAGAATAGTATCCGATTGTAGGACAACAATTTTTTTTTATTTACGCATAGTATCCGATTGTAAGACGACAAGTATTTTTTACATACAACAGAGTATCTGATTGTAAGACAAGTGTTCCTTACATATAGTAGAGTAGCTGATAGTAAGACAAAAAGTATTCCTGACATACAGTAGAGTACTTGATTGTAAGACGACAAGAATTCTATCATATGGTAGAGTATCTGATTGTAAGACAACAAGTATTTCTTACATATAGTAGAGTATCTGATTGTAAGACAACAATTCCTTACTTACAGAGGTGTATCTGATTGTAAGACAACGATTATTTTTTATTTACAGAATATTCAATGGTAAGACAAAAATTATTCCTTATTTACAGAGGAGTATCCGATTGTAAGACAAAAAGTATTCCTCATTTACAGAACAGTATCCGATTCTAAGAAGAAAAGGCCACAAAGACAGCTACACGTTTCGCTCCGTATGCAGTATTACAGTTGATTTGGTGCTTGACGGCAAAGTGACACAAGTAGGTTATTTAGCGCCAAAATAATTAGAGTACAATAGACCATTTCATGGAGACTTCGGCGAACTTCGTAATTTGCTCGGTATTTTGATCACGTGGCTGGTGGTCAACTGACCGCAATATCCAATCGATAGCTGGTAGGCAAATAGTCTGGTCCCCTGCTTAGTATGCTACATAGTATAGTATAGCGGAATGCATCGCAGGGAGCATACTAAGCAGGGGACCAGACAAGTATGGAAACGGTGTCGATGTTAAAAATTTAATCCCTTTTTTACCATAACATTTCATCAATCGAGTTTCGTTTGCCAATAAAAGGAATTTTTCGTATTAATCCGCAGTATAACAAACCTGGAATATTTTTCGATGGTAGAGCTGCAGAAGTCCCAGGCATTTAGCGAGCAGGTAGCGGGCATTTCTTAATTTGTTTTAATCTGATACGTCTAAACAACAATGTATGCCATTTTGTTATGTACAGATGCCTACCAGCGTTGGATTGGCTGGAGTATAAAGTGACTCGGGAGGTTTTTCGGATAATTACGGAGCAACTCGGTTAAATCCGGTATGAAATGGGCTATACCTTACTCAACAGCAAACCGCGATTGATTGTCCAGATATGAGCCGATGCTAGAATTCAAACCCCGCATCCTTTATGGTCATGCGTCCGGAACGGAGACCAACGATTCACTGCGATTCCATATATGAAAAGAAAAAGGTGAGATCAACCAGTTTCAGATGTCACTAGTGGCAAGGATGATGGGCATCTTCCTTTGGGTAAACGATTTAAGGGTCATGACCTTTATGTGTTAGTATACCTTATAGTAAATTAACATTTAGTATAAAACGGTACAAATTTTTTTTCCAAATGATCATGATTAAGGAAACTTGATTTAGGTGCTTTATTTTCAGTTGGTTTTATTTTGTTCTTTTAGCATAAATAATGCCGCATTAATCATTCTAGTTTTGTTGTTCTCGTTACTTCAATAATTCCTCCAGTTCATTACCATTTGTTTAGTGATTATAACTAAGAACAAAATTTGAACATTTTGATAATAGAGTAAAAGCAGTTCAATTGTTCTCATTACCCCATTAATCCCCACCCCGCATTATGAAACATCCTAACATCCTTGTTGACGGGAATGGTTAAATACAATAATAGGAGTAACTGTATGATAAACACATTAACAATCACGCAGCGTTTAGTCGCTGTCTCATCGGCCTCTGTCAAGGGCAAAGATAAATACGGTGATATTAGTACTACACTATTTACAACAATAAACAACAACTGTTCCAGACTATAAAGAAGACAACAACAAGAAACGTTGCAATCAACTGAGAGATATAAAGAAGAATACAACAGAAGTGGACCAATTGCAATAACGCACTCGACATATCTTATGATTGATGCAAGCTAACTATATGAAGATATTTTAACTGCGGAAACATTGCAATCAACTGAGAACTATAACGAAGACTCCAACAGAAGTGGAAAAATTGCAATCCACCCTAACACTACATACAACTTATGAAAATAGCTGACTATAAAGAAGAAACTGGATATAAATAAACCAATTGCAATCAACAGAGATATATAACGAAGAACTCAACAGAAGTGTATAAATTGCAATTGAGTCGCGCCTATAGGGAGGCATGGGTTTGTTGGTGGCTCTCTTGGGGCCCTTGGCCTGCTGCTGGGTTGGGTGGCGTTCTGTCTTGTCGGAGTGTTGTACGTCAGGGTCTTAAGGTCAAGTTCGAAGCGAAAAGATCCAGCTCGGGATCAAGTCCCCTTACGCGGGTCCGGGCTGATGGCCAACCGTGTAGGAGGGTATTGGAGGCCCACCCTTCGGGTGGGTCCTCTGGTCTCTTGCGAAAGTGAGAGGCTCCAAAAGTCGTCAAGCAAACGTCCATGCATATACGACTATAATTGCTATTGTTATTGTCACTTGTATTTTAACACATTAACAATCTCAGAGCCATTTAGTCAGTCTCGTCGGCCTCTGTCAAGGGCACAGATAAATACTCGTTTCGTACACGAAATAGTTAGTAATGACGCGTTACGCAACTAAATAAGCTTATTTTATGGACGTACGAATTGTATTATATAACTGATTAAACGGACTTACAACACAGTTAACATTTATTTTTTTACCAATTTTCTGTTATTTTTGTGATTTTATAACCAATACGCGTTTGACAAGTGTAGTTACTTCCGTCTTTCATTTATCTTGTCTGCCTAGTATTTCTGTAGAAACCTGTTTAGACTTAAGAACTTGATGAGATTATTTTTTGTACACTTGACCTCGACCTTCAGAGTGGGACTGTAATCAGTTCCATTAGCTGACGACTTTCTCTTGTTGTTGTTGTTGTTGTTGTTGTGCTTAACGCCATTTTTCAGCACAAGATAGGCCATTCATGGCGGCCAGTATTAATGGTGGAGGAAGAAACCGGGAAATCACCGGAAAGAACCACCGACACACGAGAAGATACTGGCAAGCTTTCTCACATATCCACATTCGCCGAATCCTAGACTCGAATCCACGCAGACAATTTGACTGGTTTGATGTAGTGGGTTTTTAAACAGTATGCAACATGATAAGTTATGCATAGCGGCCAATATATTTGGTTAAGGAAGAATCAAGGAGATCCTAAAGAAAAACCACTGACCCACGGAAAACCCTCATACCCTCACCGAGCCTAGACACAAATCAAAACCGACATGAATCTGATTAAGATCAGATCACTACTGTCCTACGTGAAGATCTGACAGTGACCGCTTGAGGATCGTGTTCTGGTAACTTTTAAATTAGCCAATGGAAATGTAACTTTCAGAAATTTGAAAACGAATCAAATCGTTCGGCACATGTTGATGCTATTCAGCCATATCGTTTAGTCTCACAAACACAAGAATTTGAGAGTTCATCTGGCTGGCTGATAAAATTAGAGATTGTGGTAATATCATAGGTCATCAGAGCAAGATTCCTAAGAGGTCCGTTATCTGATCTTTACGTAGGGCAATGGAAATCTCATTTTAATCATATTTCGCAGACAGGGTTATGATGCCAGTAATCTGTAAAGGCGGTGTCTTAGACCACTTGACCACCATGTTCTCATTCCAATTTTAAAGTAAATATTTATGTTGATACACCTTGAACCAATATTCGGTTTTAATAAGCTTATACTTATCATTATCCAGTCTCATCATCCTGAATCACAAACTTTAAAAAATACAGTATTACATGGTCTATTGACCGCTCCGTTGTCCTATGTGGCTAGAGCGCCCGTCTCGGATGTGGGACGTCGCAATTTCGAACTCCTGCCGAGTGATAACAAAGACTTATAAAATGGTACTTGCAGCTGCCTCGCTTGACGCTCAGAATTAAGTTAGCGTTGACACTGTTCGGCCCAGTGTCAAGATAATGAAACCGGGTGGAACATGATGTCCAAGTCCTAGACATCATTATAAACTGCTACACTGCAGACATCGTAGCCATATGACTGGAAAATTGTTAAAGCTACGTTAAAAATCAAATTGCACACACAGACATTCACACACGCACGCACACAGGTTCATTGATCTCATTGTTCTAACAAGTCCGAAAGTCCAATAGTCAATATCTATATTACCATCCTTTCTCGCGAATAGGAGCACATAACGTAAAAAAAGTTTTATCATGCTTATGACATCAACAATTCCTACATTTCATCAATCAATAGCTCACTATCTGATGCAGAAATAAAAGCAAATAAGGCCAAAAATTTATTTTTCTTATTACAGCAGTCCAGTAGTCAGAATTCATCAGTCTCCGTCACAACAAAGGATACACACGGTATTCTCAAAGTCCATTGGTCATTATCTCATCAGCCTTCGTCACAACAACGGATACACACGGTATTCCCACAGTCCATTAGTCATTATCTCATCAGCCTCCATCACAACAACGGATAGACACGGTATTCCCACAGTCCATTGGTCAGTACCTCATCAGTCTCCGTCACAACAATGGATACACACGGTATTCCCACAGTCCATTGGTCAGTACTTCATCAGCCTCCGTCACAACAATGGATACAAACGGTATTCCCACAGTCCATTAGTCATTATCTCACCAGCCTCCGTCACAACAACAGATATACACGGTATTCCCACAGTCCATTGGTCAGTACCTCATCAGTCTCCGTCAACGGACAACTAGGAAGTACTTCCGCCACTCCTCCATTGTCGTCGAGTTCTTCCGTCACAACTGTAGCAACCACGAACTCAGTAGGTGACTCTCTTTCTCGGTAACGTTTAAGTAGGTTAACGTGGTGCAGCTTCTCTTTATCGCCCACCCTGATGCGATAATTCTGTCCACCCTTCTTCTCCGTTACAACGAACGGTCCTCTCCAAGACACTTGGAGTTTGTTATGTTCGAATGGCAACAACAACAACACCTTGTCGCCTACCTCAAACTTCCGTTCTTTCGCCTTCTTGTTGTAGTACTTGGCCTGACGTCCCCTTGCATCACAGAGATTCTTCTGTGCCAAGTTACAAACTTTCTCCAGTTTATTACGGAGGTCAACAACGTACTTGTATGTTGTTCTTACCTCTTCGGATGCTTTCTCATCCGTCCACAACTGCTTCAATACAGCCATGGGTCCTCTCACTGTCCTCCCATAAACTAGCTCGAACGGCGAAAATCCAAGACTAGCTTGGGGTACTTCGCGGTACGCAAAAAGTATCGCGGGAAGGTATCGATTCCAATCCCTAGGTCGATTCTCGCATAACTTTTTTAGAGCTTGTTTCAATGTCCCATTGAAACGCTCCACAAGACCGTTACACTGTGGATGGTAAGGGGTAGTAGTCAGGTTCCTGATAGAAAGTAACCGGTTTACTTCCTCCATCACCTGGCTAACAAACTGCGTCCCTTGGTCAGTTAATATTTCGTCTGGTACACCAATTCTAGACCAGACCCCTAACAACGCTTCAGCTACCGTAACTGAATCGATATTCCTTAAAGCAACGGCCTTTGGGTATCGGGTAGCATAATCGACAATCGTTAGCAAATAACGATTGCCACTTCCCGCTGCGGGCTTTATCGGACCTATCAAATCCATAGCCACCCCTGAGAAAGGTTCATCAATCAGAGGGGTAGTTCCTAGCGGCACTGGGCGATGTGAGGTCTTAGGTGCCACTCGCTGACACTTGTCACACGACAGACAAAACCTCCTTACATCACCATACACACCTGGCCAATAGAACTCCCTAACTAACCTATCTCGCGTCTTAGCCACACCCATGTGACTACCAAGTAAACCTTCATGTGCAAGCCTAAGTACTTCATCCCGCTTAGACCGTGGTACAATTACCTTGTCACACGACAGACAAAACCTCCTTACATCACCATACACACCTGGCCAATAGAACTCCCTAACTAACCTATCTCGCTTCTTAGCCACACCCATGTGACTACCAAGTAAACCTTCATGTGCAAGCCTAAGTACTTCATCCCGCTTAGACCGTGGTACAATTACCTGCTTATACCTCTCGGTCCCCTTTCGAGCGTATCGGTACAAGATACCTCGCTTCAGTGCGAACTCTATCTCACCGTCGGGTAAGTTCCGCACTGACTTATCCTTTGCATACCCGCATATCTTATTAAGGGTAGAATCTTCCTCGTGAAGTCTCCTTAATTCGCCAGGTAGCAAATTATCTATGGGCGAAGTCGAGGGTTTCAACGGTTTCGGCCCTGACCTTTGTCTCATGGACCTAGTCTCTACAGACCCCAGGTGTACAGGTGTACACGTCATAGGATTAGGTTTTGGCAATACATACCTACATCCTAAAATAACATCATGCGACAACCATGACAAGCACGCTGCTTGAATTTGTCCTTTCACATAGGGCGAATCAAGATTGATATAAACAACTGGAAGGGAATCTCTACTCTTATTTGCAAATTGTACCTCTACAATCTCACCTCTATAATCAGCAGGTTTAACAAACTTGCTGTCCACCAAAGCTGGATAACTACAGCCGGTGTCGTACAACACAGTAACCCCTACACCATTTACCGTAGCTGTTGCTCTATTGGACCACTCCAATAGATTACTCTGTTTACTAGTATCTGGGGTTACTACATTTACAGTGGGACGGTATCTTCTACAGTTTTTAAGAATATGGCCGGGTTTGTTGCAGCCATAACACACAACTTCCTCTTTCTTACCAGAGGTTATCTTGTCCATCCCTTGGGACTTACCTGAGCCCCGGGACTGATCACGGCTGGGATTGTCAGCCCCTGGCTTCCCACCATATTGACCATTCCGCCTGATAGGTGTTAAACCATTACCTCTCCTAAAATCTGGGACGCTGGTTCGACCCCTGCCACTCCATGTGGTTGGACGAGAGTGTGCAGCTTTATATCGCTCGGCCATTACACTAATATCTTCTAAGGTCGCGAAATCACGTTTCGCCAAAAATACTATTAGGTCTTTACGGTATGTGCTGAGGACATGTTCCTTTAGAATTTCTTCCCGTATGCCTTCGTATGAAAGTTCGGCTCCTGACATTTTTATCCACTTATCGAAAAGTACGCGTACACGATTATGAAATTGCGCGTGAGACTCTGTGGCTTTCTTAAATGACTGAAAAGTTTACGGAAACTTTCAGCTGTCAGCTCATAGTGCCGTAGTAATGCTTTCTTGAGAGCTTCATAATCATCTATTTCAGCGGGTGCCAAATTATGATAAACCTCCTTGGTAGCGCCTTGCAAAAATGCCGAAATATTAATAGCCCACTGTTCTTTGAGTATTTGATGTATTAAAGCTAACTTTTCAAACTGGGTTAAAAAGTTGTCAATAATTTCCTCCTTGTCGTTGAACATAGGCATAGTTATCTGGACGGTACGTCTATCCTCAGTTCTTCTGCTCGAGGGTCCTAACTGTACGTTCAGTTCTTCGCCCCTCCTAGACTCCACTTCGATCCTTAGCCTTTCCATTGCTAATGCATGTTCTCTCTCTTTATTCCTTTCCTCGGCTTGCAATCTAGCTAACTCAAGTTCTTTTTCTCTTTCAGCCTGCAGTCTGGCTACCTCAAATTCTTTTTCTCTTTCAGCTTGCAGTCTGGCTACCTCTCTTTCCATCTCGGCCTCTCTCTCTCTCTCTCTCTCTCTCTCTCTCTCTCTCTCTCTCTCTCTCTCTCTCTCTCTCTCTCTCTCTCTCTCTCTCGGCTGCTTCTCTTTCCTACTCTCTTTCGGCTGCTTCTCTTTCCTTCTCTCTTTCGGCTGCTTCTCTTTCCTTCTCTCTTTCGGCTGCTTGCTGTTCTTTGTACTCTTTGAGACTACGTTCTACAAATTCCGTTAACTGTGTCCCTTCATAACCTAATTCTTCGGATCCAAGAACTTTGAATTCTCGCGCAAGTTGCCGTAATGTTGCCATTATTATCTGTCTTGTCGCTAACTCACCTAGATTAGTATCACTAACCTGTTTTCGGCCTTCAAGAAAACAACTTCCCTATGAATATCAACGAATATTCTAAGTCAACTCTTACCTACAGACTTACTTAAAAACCACACAAGTAATTTAAACGGCTTTAAGGCAGTACCAAACTATAAATTCTCCCTAAATTCGTATAGTCTGCAACATATGTGCAAATTACCCTGGGAATACTTCCTTAATGATCTCTTCTCGCAAGAGTACTAAGGCAAAATATTTATGGGTTACTTAGATACGGACAACCAACCACGCTTCAGCAATTTCAGGTACGGAATCTTAATTTCTTACAATGTCATGCAACATTTAAAAAATTCACAAATCATGCATAATTTTAAACATATAAGAATAGGTGTTGACTCAATTCACACTCGTGGCTTCTTATTTTTAAATATACAAATCTATATCACTGATACGGTGTTGTATTTCTTTCAATATATGCTCAGATCTGCTTTTTTCCACTGTTCAAATATCCCGGAACGAGATGTGGCAGATTGGCGGCGTGCAAAACACACCAACCTCTTTCACTACGGTTCGTTGCTAGGGAATGATCTCCGCGGTGTAGTTTACCCAGTGTGGATAGATAGAAAGAAGAATGCAGATCACTGAACGAGTATATTGAAGACATAACAAAACGAGCCCCCTTTCAATGAACAAATATAAAATTTAATCAGTTTATCAACAGAATTTAAAATGAAAAGAAATAAATGACTTAGTTACAAAAGAAGGAAAAATGGTACTAACATGTACTCAAATAAAAAAGACAATACAAATTTCTTTAAATGTAAAATTACTTTCAACGTTAAATTGCTATCCTCATTGCCAATGAGATGTGACCTTTGAGTGTAACGATGAGAGACTTCATCACCTAATTTATGCAGACATCAAGACTTCCGTTCGTCCCTGCTCTGTCGATCTTTGTCTAGCTTTTTCGTCTTGGACTCTTGTCAGTCGAACTCTGACTTAACAATCGTCTCTGGACTTAGATTTCTGCATAGATCTTGTTCTAGTCCTGTGATTGTTCAGGAATTCCTCATGTGAATCCAGGAAAGCTGTTTCCTTTTGCCGTTTCTTTATGTTTCCACGAACCTCACGTATAGTCCGTCTCCTAACTGAGAGAACTATCCGGCCCCTTACTCAATAACGAAAACGTACTTTCTACGAATTTCGGAGTCATACTAACTTTCCTTGCGAAAGATCGAAGACGACTAAAGAATTTTCCTAAAGTAAAACCTTTAATTTCTTACAGAGTTACGCCCATAAATCCATATTAACCAATCGGAATAGACTGTTTCCTAAACCTGTTTGTAGAATGTTTGGATTGACAAGAAAACTAAACAACTAATCATGCCGTAATTAATCATTTCTTGAACTATCATCTATAGCCAGATGCCGCCTTTACCCTGCCGATTTTGGGGAAAGGTCTTATGTTATTCTCTTGTACCATAGCATCTGACTCGGTCATGTTACGTCGGCTAGAACGAATTCCCTTTTGACGTTCAGAGATGAAATAAAAAATCATCTAATTATCTCTAGCCCTTTCTACTTTAATTAAGTTGACTTTGATACAATTCCTTTAAACAAAGCTTCTAAGAGTTTTCAAAATTCGACACATCACAACGGTATTTCCACAGTTCATTGGTCAGTACCTCATCAGTCTCCGTCACAACAATGGATACACGCGGTATTCCCACAGTCCATTAGTCATTATCTCCTCAGCCTCCGTCACAACAATGGATACACACAGTATTCCAACAGTTTATTGGTCATTATCTCATCAGCCTCCGTCACAACAAAGGATACACGCGGTATTCCCACAGTCCATTAGTCATTAACTCATCAACCTCCATCACAACAATGGATACACACGGTATTCCCACAGTACATTGGTCATTATCTCATCAGCCTCCGTCACAACAACGGATACACGCGGTATTCCCACAGTCAATTGGTCAGTACTTCATCAGCCTCCGTCACAACAATGGATACACACGTTACTCCCACAGTCCATTGATCAGTATCTCGCCATCGTCTGTCACAAGCGCATATAAATATTCCTGAAATATATCATTTTTTTATTGCAGCATAAATGATAGCCAGGTTTGACTGGTACAAAGCAATTAAACTTACGACGAAATAAATGGTACACCAATCCCTTAAAGGATCAATAGTTAGGACGATGAAATATGTCCACCATATGTAGATAAAATCTTATAAGGTAACAAATGATTTGTTCCTAATCTGCAATGGACAGCACCAGTGACGCAAGTCGTTAAGGTGCCAACCTTGGATGCGGAAGGTAGATAGTTCTAAACCCCCGCCGAGGCATACCAAGAATTATAAAAATGGTACTTGCAGCTGCCTCGCTTGGCGCTCAGTAATAAAAGGTTAGTGTTAGGACTGATCGCCCTCAAGTCTGGATAATGTGACCGGGTGGGACATAATGTTACATGTCTGCTGCATGATATTACAATGCTAGACATCACGATAAAATTTCAAAATGTAGACATCAAAGCGATAAGACTGAAGAACTGTTTTAGATCCAAAGCACAACAGAACAACAATCTAGCACTGACGAAATCCATGCCAAGTGCAGATTGCTACAGATGAAAATGTCTTACTA
This sequence comes from Potamilus streckersoni, assembly GCA_016746295.1. Lineage (NCBI taxonomy): Eukaryota > Metazoa > Mollusca > Bivalvia > Unionida > Unionidae > Potamilus > Potamilus streckersoni. Next base: position 584,448 of record JAEAOA010000554.1, on the reverse strand, counting down.
GACATGTAAGATTCTACGTATGGTGTGAGTGAAGACTTTGCCTGAACAGATCCGTTTCTTATCTCATTCAAATACCCCAACTGTCCTATTGTGAAGATCTCACCATCCTTGTATCACATTCGCCTATAATAAAATGATACTAGTTTAATTGTTCTCATCACATCAACAATCCCGACCGTCACTTAATCTTTATCTCAGTATACAGTAGCACAGATAATATGGTAATACCAGTTGCATTGTTCACACCACTACAATAGAGCAATCTCACGTCACAAGTACGAACAAGTACAGTAATCCTATCTCTGTATTCTCGTCAAACGAATAGTCTCAACAACTTTTATATTCCAATCTCATTATTATATGTTGTAAGACGGATAAATACGGTAATACCCGTGTGTGTGTGTGTGTGTGTGTGTGTGTGTGTGTGTGTGTGTGTGTGTGTGTGTCTCTCTCTCTCTCTCTCTCTCTCTCTCTCTCTCTCTCTCTCTCTCTCTCGGGGCCCCGAGTGGCCGAGTGGTCTAAAGCGCTGTCCGTTACGGATCACTGCCATCTCACCTCTGTCAGCGTGTCTTCGAGTCTAGGATTCGGCGAATGTGGATATGTGAGAAAGCTTGCCAGTAGCTTCTCGTGGGTCGGTGGTTCTTTCCGGTGATTTCCCGGTTTCTTCCTCCACCATTAATACTGGCCGCCATGAATAGCCTATTGTGTGCTGAAAAATGGCGTTAAGCCCAAAAACAACAACAACTCTCTCTCTCTCTCTCTCTCTCTCTCTCTCTCTCTCTCTCTCTCTCTCTCTCTCTCTCTCTCTCTCTCTCTCTCTCTCTCTCTCTCTCTCTCTCTCTCTCTCTCTCTCTCATCATCATCAAATTTCAGCCACATAGTCCCTGAGTTATCATTTCACTACTTGCGGACAAGAACATTATTACGGGCTCCAGGTCTTGTTTGAAAGGGCTTGGGCTCCGAAAACTATAAGTGAATAAAAATTAAAATTAATTATTGGAAATTTCTAAAGTTAAACAGAAAGTAATTAATGAAACTGTCTAAAATTAAACAGAAAATATTTACATGGAAATATCTAAAGTTTACTTCGCAGTGGTAATAGGCGTTATACATTTATTTCCAATGCTGCTGTTTTATTACAACACAAGGAAAAGTATTGCATTTAGAATACAAACAGCATTAACCGTTGCGCATTTATTATTATTATTATTATTATTATTATTATTATTATTATTATTATTATTATTATTATTATTATTATTATTATTATTATTATTATTATTAATAGTAGTAGTAGTAGTAGTAGTAGTAGTAGTAGTAGTAGTATTAGCAACACTAGTATTGGAATTTATAGCATTTAGCAGTAGCAGTAGTAGTGGTAGCAGCAGCTGTAGTATTCGTAATGGTAGCCGCAGTAGTAATAGCAGTAGTAGTAGTTGTGGTAGTAGTAGACGGTAGAGGGTTGTCAATACTGTTTTTTAATAGAAAATAAGTATACTCATAACAGTAATCTGAAAGTACGTCTCACTCTCTGGTCTCATATGGAGGAGTATTAATTTCCTATGACACAGATCAACTTTCTTTCCTACTAATTTTCCTTTCCTGTGATTAGATAATCAATTTGCAATTTGAAAGTCTACATTTATGTAGATATTCATTAGGGCCAGATTTGTTAAATTATGTAAAATATTTTGTTCTCAACGTCTTCATAATTAGCGGATTTCGTCATGATAACTCAAAATCAAGATAAAATACGGTAATATAAGTTTTATTTTTATCAACATATGAACAATCATCCATAGTCCAAGCTGAATATTTTATCATCTTCTGTCACGGAACAATGCTGTAATACATTTCGTTGTTTGAATCTACTAAAAAGCACTCGTCAGTCGACGACTAGGCTTATCTTTCTCACCGTTCTGCGTCACATATAGTAATTATTTTTTTTCCTTACCTCAAAAATTCCCAGTTAATTAACATTTATTTATCTGAGAGTACATGACATAAAAATTTGACAGCTGTAGAGCAAGTGACTCAAAGGAACAGATCGTTAGTATTATATTGTATTTCATAACGACCTTACTCCTACATTTTGACCCGGCTTGAAGCGGCATGTGATTATGAGATTATGATTTGTAACGTAGCTTTAACACTTTTTCGGTCGTATCGCTACGATGTCTGCAGAATGGTAGTTTATAGTGATGTCTAGCATTGGGGCATTGCCACAGACATGTAGCATGATGTCCCACCCTGTCACATTATCCTGACACCAAGCAGACCAGTCCTAACACTAACATCTTAATGCTGAGCGTCAAGCGAGGCAGCTGTTAGAAATATTTTTGTATGTCTTTGGTATGACTCGACCGGGGATAGAACCCCACATCCGAGGTGGACGCTTTAACCACTAGGCCATCGGATCGGTTGAAACGGCATGTAGATGAAGTCAACAATTAATTTTTTTTTCATAGAACCCTGCATTGATACCACCATTCTAGGTTCATCAATTGCATATTACTATATTCAAATCTCTCCATGTATGTATGTATGTATGTATGTATGTATGTATGTATGTATGTATGTATGTATGTATGTATGTATGTATGTATGTATGTATGTATGTATGTATGTATGTGTGTGTGTGTGTGTGTGTGTGTGTGTGTGTGTGTGTATGTATGTATGTATGTATGTATGTATGTATGTATGTATGTATGTATGTGTGTGTGTGTGTGTGTGTGTGTGTGTGTGTGTGTGTGTGTGTGCGTGTGTGCGTGCGTGACTGACCCGTTTTTTCTTCTTAAACAGAAAAAACGCGTGAATCAGATTCCAGATAATAGGATATCCTGAATGAACACATATAATAAATTTAGAAACTAAAGTAGTAATAATACGTCAACTAACGTATTGACAGAATGAAAATCTAAACAGGTAGGTCTACAGAAATCTATCTTTTGTTACATCAGAATCGTTTTCACATGGCTTAGTAAAATTCTGACCATTGTATAAACAAATATCCTATGCTAGTAATGGCACCATAAATAATATACACGTAGCATCAGTTTCTAAGCGATGAATATTTCCTATGTGACAGTAAAAAAAACAACCTCAAATATTGTTCTTATGTGTTTGGAATGTGTTTGAGATTATGCTTCATCGCTGTAGTAAAAATTTTTTTTTGGCAAGACTGGAAAAGCAAGAAAAAGCAAATTGTATACAGATAATATCAACATGGGAATTGTTTGATATATGATAAACGTGGTTAATTATCGGCGAGGCTTAGTTTCTAACACAAAAGCTTTTAATTAGCAATGCATACCTTGCGATATTCCAGTGGTTGTTTGGACAAATCTAAAGGTAGAAACTAGATATCGAAAACTTTATTTTGACCTCATAATGTATGAAATAAAAAGATGATTTGCAAATATCTTTTGTAAGGTAAATTTGTAACATTATTAATGACAAAACGAGACTCCTAATCAAAATAAGCATAATGGGAACAACCCATGTATAAGCAAAGAAAAAAGGTGACAATAAAAGTTAATTTTGTCAACTTTACACCAACAAACATGCTTCAACTGTGTGTGTGTCTGTGTCTGTGTGTGCGCACAACTATTCACACACACATACACACACACGCACTGAAACATGTTAATCTACTTTGTTTCTCAAGAACACTCTAAGTTTAATCTTAAATACAGAAATATATTATTATTCACTAAATCGATAGTAATTTGATGGATTTATTTCCCAGCACTGGTATGTGCGACAGTGGGTGTAAGAGAATTTTAGTAATGCGACCACTGTATCGTAATAAGTCATAACGGGAAGCTATTGATGCCCACGCCTTTAAAAGGAATTGTACATTACTGTACAGTTTAAGTGATGACATCAGTTATGATTGGGCTTGGTTTACAAGAGCTAAGATTTGCTGGTCTTGAACAAATTCAGTGCTAACTGACAAAACCATTTCTCATAATAACAGAAAGGCATTGATTTCCTGCAGAAAATCACAGGAGTGCCAAGGAGTGTGCACTGATAGCAAGCGATAATGGTTATTGGATCCATGGAATTTTCTAGTGGTTTATCTGTGTCTCTGCAAAAGGACTATTCCAGCAAATACCATCATTGCCGCCACAGCCAACACCAATAATTGCAACAGTTCAAGCAGTGATTGTAGAGGTGTTGGTTGTGGTGGTCGGGGAAGTAGTAGTAGTAGTAGTAGTAGTAGTAGTAGTAGTAGTAGTTATCGTTGTGACACTATTAGCAATATCAGCAAATTTATTACAGAGTAGTTATAGTAATTGTTGTTATTGTTGTAGCCATAATATCCAGGCGAACAATAAAGTGTAACAGGAATAGTTGTTGTAGGTTATTTCTAAATAGATATCAGTACGATGACTGTTGTGAAAGAATTACAGGTGTGATGACAGACGCGATGATGACTCAGAGAA
>JAEAOA010000554.1:502500-575000 GCA_016746295.1 Potamilus streckersoni | reverse complement strand
GTTTTAGGACCCGTATATAGATGAATCTATTTGTTTATGAAAGAATAACACAAAGTGTTAAACTTTCAATGCTTTATTTTAAAATTAGGAGACAAATCAAGAATTTCTCATCTATACAGGATCTGTTGAAGAGTGCCCCATGTGTCCATTCCAAACTTGTCATCTACACTTGATCTATTGAAAAGTGTTCCCATTATATATATTCCAATCTTGCCATCTACACTTCATGGTATCCAATCCAAACTTGTCACCTGCTCAGTATTAGTATAAGAAATAAACAGCGAATATTCATGCAAACATGATACAATTTCCTATTACATAAACTTCAGGACGATTTTGAAGAGTAGAATGTGAATGTTCTAAAGACGGTTTATACGATTCCAGAGTGGTCTTAAAAATACCAGGCAAGTGATTGGTTCATCCAGTAGAGGTACAACTGAAGCATCCGAAAATGAAATGATCTTTGCAGTCCCATCAGAACAAATTCTGCTAAGTGCACATACCACAAATAATCTAAAGCTGAGTATGTTGACTGACAGACGGATCAGATAGATGATTGTACAGCCGGGTTATGTTGACATATGGATCAGACAGATCACTGTACGGCCGTATTATGTAGACAGTCGGATCAGGTATATCGTTGTACAGCCGGGTTATGTTGACAGACGGATCAAACAGATCAATTTTCGTGTTGAGATATTTTGACCTCACTATAAGTGCAGTGATAGGATATTAAGTGACTCCTGTTGACCTTCATATGTATGTCTGAACATTTTTTCCATCAATACAGAACAAAGGCAAGCATTACCAATAGTACTTATAGATGATCTACTTATTTTTTTTTGTTGTATATTTTCAAATTTGTAATTCTTGCATTCTTCTTGTTCATGGAAGAAGCCCATCAGTTACTTGACACGCACAGATGAAAAATTTTATTCTGATCTATGTGCACATGCAGTGTGTTTGTGTGTGTGTGTGTGTGTGTGTGTGTGCGCGCGTTCGGCGGTTACTAACTATGATAGGCAAATTGGACTAAGGTTACAAAAATGTTCTATATAGTCATTACATCTATTTATCAGTACTGAACTTTCCACTTTGTCTATTATCAATCTGATTATCTTTAGCAATGAACTAGGTGAAATACCATTCATCACTACCAGATTATTTACTGTGCACATTCACCAAAATACACCGTAATGTTCATATTCAGAAGATTACACGATGTCCTTTAAACCAATACCAAGACTGCCGAAATATAAGCAAAGGAACACCACCGAAAAAGACAAGAAATAACACTGTAAAATAATTTGGGACTATATACATGGGCATTAACCTGGAAGTATTAATTGTCACCTGAGCCCAAATTTACCGAACGTGACTAGCTAAGTGAAACATTCGACCCAAATTGGCTACCTGACATTTATTGAACGTTGAGGTTTTATTCGAGGATTTACTGTAAAGTTATGACATGCCGACATTTCTGTTTTTGTCTATTCCGGCTTATGAGGCGTTATGAATTCTTAAACCGAGAAAGAGGTTTTGTCGGTTCTCGAACAACATTCTTTACGTTAGAGCGACAAGCACCACAAAAAATATTGCCAGGTTTAAAAAAAAAGTTAATCAGTGACCTAGACATTTTTTTTTTTTCTATCAAACCATGACACGAAGAAGACGAATAGAATGCATCATTTTACTGGGGAGATACACAGCAAACAGAGCAGACGTCTTGCGTAAGAGATTAATACACAAGCCACAACTATCTATATCCTGAACATAGTGTGAGTAACTATAGAATATCCAGTCATGCTTCTAAAAATAGTATTTGTGGCGTTGTACTGTAGAAACCTGCATCCATATTGGTTCAAATTCTCACTGAATACAACGAAGAACTGGAGAAAATGTCTATTTTAATCCTCGACTTTTTGAGTAGAGACTGAGAATAAGAGGAAGTGAGTTTTAATTAAAATCAAAATTGTCTTATTAGACAATATTTAAAAAAAATACGCCATAAACTAAACGACATAAAATGGCTGTAGGCTCACAAATATAATTTAATATGACATTTTTGTAGAATACGCCATAAAGTAAAGGACATAAAAACGCCAACAGTTGAGTGAATATAATCTACATGGTTAATAAAACTTAATTGCATTCATCAGTTAAGACACCGAAAACCTTTTTGAATATATTGCAATATCTTAAGTATTTCATGATTGCATGGCAATGTGCACAATCGTGCATTAGAGGAATTGTTGCAGACACTGCTGTGGTTTGAAATACGGCAATTCGATCATATTTTCTCATCAATTAAAAGAAACAGCCCGAAGTTTGTTATTTGTTTACAACCAGAAAAATCAAATGACTGACATTACTAAGACAAATCACTTTATTCAACTTGTAGATTATAAACTATGCTCATATTTGAGGGACGTCGTGGTACGGTTCATTATAAGCTGTACTATGTTTATGTGAATGTTGCAGACTATGCGTTTGTGTATTCATAAACCTTCCACGTGGATCAATCTCGATTCTATATTGCAGAGGAAAGGAATAAATCAAAGCATTTTTTCTTCAAAATGACTGTAATACCAAATTTATTCCACATGAAATTGTCAGATCAAAACTGTATCATATGAACTTGTCATATAAAACCTGTACAATATGAAACTTTAGAAATCAAACCTGTACATTTGCAGCTTGTCATAATCAGACCTGAACTATATGAAATTGTCATATCAAACATGCACCATATGAAACTTATCATATCAAATATGTACCATATCAAACTTGCCAACAAATACTGACTTACATGCGACGGAATACGTGCGTGACAATTTAGACCTACATCTCGTATTACCCTGAATGACGCTTACGACATGTACATCTCGTATTACCTTAAATGACGCTTACGACATGTACATCTCGTATTACCTTGAATGACGCTTATGACATGTACATCTCGTATTACCTTGAATGACGCTTACGATATGTACATCTCGTATTTCCTTGAAGGACGCTTACGACATGTACATTTTGTATTACCTTTAACAAGGCTTACGACTCGTACAGCTTGTATTACCATTTATGCTCAATGAAACAGCGTGAGATATCTTTCTTCACTTTTGCCTATATGGTGATCACATCGACATTATCCAAAGTTTTCCATTGCTTGTCAGGTAAATATAATACAAGAATCTCTGTAGAACAAATTGTTACTGGCAGCAAGTAAATGCAGTTCTAACATAAACGGAAATACAATGCATGAAAATTTTTGCGATACCGTTCACGGGAATACAACACGATATATAACATTTTTACAGTTATCTTCCAATAAAAGCTAACCGACAGTTTATACTCGGTAATCTTTTTTTCTGATATTACTTCTAAAATGACTTGTCGTCAGTCAGTGGTGTCACTTGTGGGGTGCGGACCACACCGGTGACACCATCAGAGGGAGTGACACCAAAAATGCTGTCGATAAAATGGAGATCCATGGGGATGACACCATGAGTTACCGCACATGACTGTTTATAAAATGTTAGAATTTTCGTGCAGGAATGTGGTCAATGGGGGCGACACCATTTGTTACTACACTGGATGACACCAATCCTAGTGAGACCACTGTCGTTAGAGTTACCTAAAAAATGGTTGTCGTCCGTGTTATCTAACAGTAAAGCTCCTCATCTGTGTTATCCACTAAGATGGTTTATCGTAAGTGTTATCTAAAAATGGATGATCATCAGTGCTATCCAGCAGTAGGCTTTGTCGTCGTGTTACCTTCAAAATAGTCTGTCATCAGAGTTACCTAAGAACGCGTTGTAGTCAGTATTACCTCAAATAGGTTGCCGTCAAAGTTACCTCCAGGTGATTTATCGTCAGTGTTACCTCCAATTGGTTTGTAGTCAGTGTTACACACAAAATGGTCTGTTGTCAGTGTTACATCCAAAATGGTCTGTCGCAGTGTTACGTCAAAAATTATTTATAGTCACCGTTACATAAAGCATGCTTTGTCGTCGTTGTACATCCAGTATGATTTGCTGCGATTGGTTACCTCCCCCCTCAAACAAAAAAGGTGTGTCGTCGGTGTTACATCTAATATGGTTTACTGTCATTGTTACCCTCCCCTCCCCACCAAAAAAAATGGTGTGTCATTGGTGTTACATCCAGTATCATTTGCTACTCATGTTACCTACAAAATTGTGTGTCGTCAGTGATAGTAGACGATGGACATGACTCTTCATTGTTATTCCTCTTAGCATCAGTTAAAAACAGTCTGGCTTTAGTTTTTGTTCCTATAGCAGGATACATGTGATTATCTAGCTTTATGACCTACAAGCTCGTTTCTGCTGGGTTCAGCACACTCGTTTTAATAATAGTAATGTTAGAGATAACCACGTAAGGATTTATTTTTGGTTTTCGGGACACGGGACTAACTCTAATTTCCGAATTTTTGTCTCTGTTCTAGATTCTAAAATGATCCATTCTTCTTATGTGACTGGTCTAGGAACTTCAGATTTCGTGCCTTAGAATTGTTATGAAACACTATATTTGTTATGTACCTTTAGAAATGAAAACGGCTGCTGGATAACCAATTCCATAGCTACTTGACATTTCGTTTGAACATTTAGTAAAGCTGTGAACTGATTTTAAGACAGATTGTTTTTTGAAGCGCAAAAATAGCAATCGACCTATGTTGCAATGTATTGACTATTGTTGTGATAGAAAAGGTAATATCCAGTATGTCAACTTGGTGAAAAACAAACATGAAAAGAATTGATACGACCGTGACTTTGTTACCTTTCGATTGTAACTATTTGCGACATTCAAGCAGTGATAAATTCACAACAAGCTTCAATCTACTCCCGTGATTAATATATATATATATATATATATATATATATATATATATATATATATATATATATATATATATATATATATATATATATATATATATATATATATATATATATATATATATATATATATATATATATAGTGTTTGGCATGCTGGACTCCCGAGTCTCCATTGAAGGATACGGTTTCTAACCATTCCATGAGATCAACCCTGGTAATCTGTCCTGGTGTGTCGTAGGGCAATGCACTTTATTTAATTTTCTCGGCATTAAATAATCTACTTGCGCTCTTGTGCCGTACAACTCCAAGGTAGACCCAATCATTCATCAGTGGCAGTGATATAAATATAGCCTCCAGCCCACCAGCAGTTGTCGACAACTCTTATGAAATGACCTCTAAGCAAGGTCAAGTATATACGCGGCGGTCTGATTCATTTACTGACAGTAATATATCAACCAGGCAAATATACAGTCAACGGAGAACGCTTAAAGGATGTAAAAGTGATATTTTGTTCTTATCTGACTTTTGACCTTAACGTTTTTGACCTTAATAAGCAAGATCTACAACGGCACTTACCTTTGCCATTATTGGTATGCTATGAGGATTCGATGAAACATGGATGCCATTTTACAATTAAATATGCCTTCAAAGTTATTTTCAAGTACATTACTGGTCGACCATATCGAATTAAACAGCTAAAATGTACGTGAGAAATAATCTCAAGATAACAGCTGCTGGTAAGGGCAGAACCTGTACTGCAATTGATAAATATGGCTTCTAGAAGCCGAGCACATAACGTCTACTCTTTTATTACTAGCAAAAGATGTGGTAAAGCATATCATTAGTTCATAAATCTATACAAACAGGTAACGATACACAATTATTTGGTGAAAAACATTTTATCTAACAATACAAAAAAATATTCAAAACATTTCTAGTGTAAAACAGGAAGGAATGGGATGGAATGGAATTTGTATTTTTTTTTCTATTATAATAAAGCTATAACCCATGCCCCCAACGCATGTCATATTAACTTTTCTTCTTCTTTATCCTTGTTTTATTATTGTATTGCGTAGAATAAATGGAACCACACTAATAGGAGAATTTTAAAAATGTGTGATTAACCTTTAGTACTTCTGGTATATTACATATAATGTTATCCCAGTTTTGGTTGATGCTGCAAAACTGTTTTCTAAACACGCTGATGCATTTCAAAATAGTTGTCATCCTATTATTTGTTTTGTTTTTAAATATATTCTACTTGCCCACATGATTACTGCAATGGGTGACTATCTCTTCTTCCTTGCCGACCATTGGTATTTCACTATCTACATTCTGTAAAGTAACTATGGGAGGCGTGCATGCCTCACATCAGCTTCAAGAACAACACAAGTCCGAAACACCTAGTTCCCAAATATGTGTGTGTGTTTGTGTGTGTGTGTGTGTGTTTTAATTAATAAACAATAACAGTTGTAAATGTCATATCATATCTTTAAATTAAGAGATCTGACACAGGCCAATTTAGGAAACTATACCCTGCCACCTTATTTGATTCTTATGTCACGTATTGCCTCAGAGTCTCGCGAGAGTTATACCTGTTGCTTTTCCATATATCGCACGTGATATGAAACAACAGGGGAAAGTAACTGCACAGTTTCTTAAATATAAAATTATCTATACATTATTATATTATTTTAAAGTTTACCAACTTAACTCAATTACAGAGTTTCTGTCTTGTAAAATAGGAGGGGAATAATTACATATCGAACGATCGAAAGATAGCCAAAATATAATTAAAATATAGAAATAATCCACTATTTATAACTAATACTGATATCATTTTGCAGTAAATATTTATACAATGAATTATCATTGAGCATGAAGTTGACAGCAAATATTTTTTTCAACAAAATATTATACTCCACATTTGACATTATAAAAAATGGCATGTCTATTTTAAAAAATATAACTTTTTAAATCATGTCCTCGGAAAAAGGAAACTTAAAATGCAATAAAATGCATTTGGTTCTTACCTGCAAGGAAAAGCCGAAAATGCACAGGTACGATGGATTTCGCCAAACATTTGGGTTATAGTTTATATAGTTTTAAAAAGAAGGAAATCAATACATGATATGTTTTATCAGTGGCGCAATGGTTGATTTGTATACATGCACTACCTATTTTTCAGTATAGCGATGGTGCATTAAAATATATATTGCCTCTAATTCAGCACTGTTAATGCTAGCAATGAAAAAATCGAATCCAATTTTGCAACAGTGTTCTTCTGCTAAACTGTCAAAGAAGGTGGTGATCATTTTCGTAGCTGGGGTGGGGGTGTACTTTCAGTCGCATTTTCCAACTATGTAAAAGAAACATGCACTACACGTTCACTCTCAACTACACCTTCCGAATTTAGATCAAACTTTGTTCTATCAAAGGATATAGTAAGTAAAGTCTAAAATAGTCGATAAATATTGTCATCTTAAGAATTCTCTGGCGTTCCACAAGTCTTCACTTTTGTATGGGATTATGTTGTGTACATTTTGTATTTTTCTACATTGAAGCTTTACATGTATCGTATGAAGCGTTACATATATCGACACCTTTATTATTTGTATATCTGTACAGCATGTTTCTGTTACACAGTACGAATGTCAGCACTTTTATTTGATGATTATTCACTGAACGTTTCCTTTAAACAGTAGATACATCAGCATATTTACCGAATGTATACAATTATCGCATCATTTTATTACTCAACATACATACATACATACAAACCTACCTACCTACCTACCTACCTACCTACCTACCTACCTACCTACCTACCTACCTACATACATACATACATACATACATACATACATACATACATACATACATACATACATACATACATACATACATACATACATACATACATACATACATACATACATACATACATACATACATACATACATACTTGCAAAGCTGGCAGATATTTTTTTTTTTGCTATTTAAAAAATGTAAATCAAGCTCTAGAACATGGAGTAATTTTACTACTGCCACTGGACGGAGGAGTTTATTTTCACATTCATTGTGTACTTGAAATACCTATTAGTTACCACCCATTAGGTAAACTGAAGATAATCATTTATTGCTTGCTTTATTAATTTAGTTTTAATTCTACCAGTCATGGAACAGAATAGCTTATGCGATTGTCTGTTGTCGACTCGTTAAGAGAAATCATTTATCGCGAGTTCTCCTAAACTCCTTGGGGAATCGCCTTGAAATTTTACAGCCAGATTCAGCCCTAACTGGTAAACAATGCAAAGTTGCTTCTCCCTCTCTCTCTCTCTCTCTCTCTCTCTCTCTCTCTCTCTCTCTCTCTCTCTCTCTCTCTCTCTCTCTCTCTCTCTCTCTCTCTCTCTCTCTCATATATACAGTTGAAAACGAAATCTAGATATTCATCTATTGAACCAACCATAATGAAAGAATGTATTGGTAACGAAAATGTTTTTAGGATAATTTATTTATTTAAACTCCTGACTGATTTGAGTTTCTTCTATCCATGTAATTATTTACCAGCATGTACCATTTGAACAAATTACAATAAACTCTGCTCACAACTAAATTAAAGAAATTAGAGTTGCTCTTCATACTAGTTGATTGAAATTGTTTGGTTTCCCAACACACCTGTATCAGAAATCTTAGTTGCGGTTATGTTATTAAGAATCACTAGCGTTACCAAGTCATAATAAAAATGGCCAGATGCATTAAACCAAGCTTTGATAAATTAAAATGTACTCACTTTATACTAAGTCTAACTGCAAAATGCACATCATGCATCTGCCGTCGCATTAAGTGTCAGCCGATCTAGATCTGCGCACTTTGTTAGTGTTAGTTAATCAGTAGAGGAAATACTATAGACTGTTCGGTGTTGTTTGGTGTTTGACTTGATTTATAAGAGAATACATACGGTAAGTCTGACTAAACCAGGTTAATTTACCAGCCTACGATTAGGAAAGAACCTGCTCACACACACCTGGTGACGAGTTTGTCGTGTATACATAAATAGATAACGATGGGCCGCAACTTACCACCAACAACTACCTTATAAAACAACTACCGTATTTATCCATTATTTATTACTTGTTGGTCGTCAAGGTTAGCTTCAAATAATCATAATTCACATTGTTACGTTTGAGCGCTGAATGCGAGTTTGATGCAAGATAGAAGCGACAGGCTTTTACAATGTTCAGTCCGAAATAAAGAATTGATAGATGAATGAAACTTAGTATTTGTGTTGTTGATGATGTTGGGTTTACCGCCATTTTTCGGGCAAGATAGGCTTTACATGGCGGTCAGTATAACTGGTGGAGGAAGAACCCTGGAAAACCCTAAAAAGAACCACCGACCCACGAGAAACTACTGGCAAGCTTTCTTACATACCCACATTAGCCGAGACTCGAACCCATAAAGACAGAGGTGAGATGGCAGTGATCCATAACGACGAGTGCTTTAGACAACTCGAGGATCCTGGTATTTGTTTAATAGAAGCACTCTGTAAAGGTGGTTTTATGTATGTATGTATGTATGTATGTATGTATGTATGTATGTATGTATGTATGTATGTATGTATGTATGTATGTATGTATGTATGTATGTATGTATGTATATATGTATGTATGTATGTATGTATGTATGTATGTATGTATGTATGTATGTATGTATGTATGTATGTATGTATGTATGTATGTATGTCAGATCATTTTTGGAACCAATTCAAAGTGTCAGTTTATGGGGGATTCCAGTTGACCTAGATCTTTAAATTTCACAGTAAACGAGATGCAATCGGTTATGTCCCTTTAGTCGCAACTTGTATATTCATTAGTTATAACTGCCTACCTCCGATTTTTTTTAATAATGATATTAAAATTTTGTTGATATTTATTCTGTAAGTGTTTATGTTAATTTTGCTAATACACTTGCATTTGTACTTCTACGTAATGTTATCAGCAGATAGAAATATGAGAATATTGTAATGTAATTATTATTTTTTTTTATTAACATTATCGGCATAAATGTCAAAAGTAAAATCGTTTTAAAATCCAGTAGATAGTGCGTTTTTAAGACGTGTACTCGGATTGTTGATTGGTAGACAAACATAATCCCTTGGATTTACACAACCCGCTAGCACCATTTTCAAACATTTGATTTTGAATACGGCAAATTCAGCCAGGAGCGTGTGCTCGGGTTTCCTGCACTTCAAGCTTGACCTTGTGATATTTACGTGACCGTTGGGCGACCTCGTGAATGGTATTGAACAGCTACCTGGGCACAAACTGCATACGTTCCAATTTTATGGTGGTCATTTCTGTGGGAAATAAATGTGACCTAAAATTTCTCCTGGTTTTGTTGCTTTCTTTGTTTCTTTGTTTGCACTTGTCGGCTTTAATTTGTTATTTATTAAATTTGATTTTTTTTAAAAAAAAGCGTTGGGAATGTTATATAACAGATTATCTCAAACTATATATATATATATATATATATATATATATATATATATATATATATATATATATATATATATATATATATATATATTCCCTTTCTAATAAGGAAACAATCACATTGTTTCTCCTTCTCCATTCAACTCTGTCACCATTATATTTTGCTGTGAGTCTGAGTTTCCTCAGATCTGCTGTACCACATTCATCCATATTTTCTGCTTCCATCTTCCACGCTGTTTTCCGCACACTTGTGTGTTCACGATCCTATGATGCAGCTGTTTTCCTCCTTCTTTTCCACTTGCACACACCACTGTGGTCTTGCTTCCTGAACCTTGTGATTTAAGCTACTCTAACTGTTCGGATAGCTTCATTTATTTTCCTCCATTTAAGTGAGATCACACGTATCCAATTTAGCATTCTCATTTCTGTTCCCTCTGGGGCTTGGGTCGAAACTGAAACCACCATGTATGTATGTATGTATGTATGTATGTATGTATGTATGTATGTATGTATGTATGTATGTATGTATGTATGTATGTATGTATGTATGTATGTATGTATGTATGTATGTATGTATGCATGTATGTATGTATGATTTCATTGTTCATGTTTTAGTGACATGTTAGTCAAGACATGTTTTTCTTTGATTTTCTATTATCAGTTCATTGAGAGGATTGACATGATTGCATGTAATTGATACGTAGAAATTTCATGATTTTACCCTAATACGTGATGGGTAATGTTTCATAGATTTATGAATTACATCTCTATGTAGTATGCCATGTATTGAGTGTATATTCATATACTAGTTCGTAATATTTAATTGTTCACGTAAACTATTTTAGAATAGTTTGATTGATGGGCTACGCCATTTATAATTTAAAACCAGACTTATCAAATAGCATAATGTAAAGAAGGCATTGGGTGTTAAATATGGGCACATACGTGTTAGTCGTAGCGGAAGCTAATGAATTCC
Source organism: Potamilus streckersoni (assembly GCA_016746295.1). Taxonomy (NCBI): domain Eukaryota; kingdom Metazoa; phylum Mollusca; class Bivalvia; order Unionida; family Unionidae; genus Potamilus; species Potamilus streckersoni. Next base: position 563,672 of record JAEAOA010000554.1, on the reverse strand, counting down.
CGCTAAGCGTGAACCTGAATTAAGATCAGGATACATGTAATGACCGCCTCTATTTGCAAACATAGTATATATATATATATATATATATATATATATATATATATATATATATATATATATATATATATATATATATATATATATATATATATATATATATATATATACTTATACTTGGAAAAGGTGACCTATTGTCTATTGCGGGACATATTTTTTATTTATTAAAGTAAACAGCTTCTTAGGCCAATTTTCCAGCAAATTTCATCCGCTTTACACAGCCGAATTCATGTTCTAGATACTATCATCAAATTGTTTCAAGTGTCGACTGGCAAGGGTCCAAGTCAAAGTCAAAGACGATTAGACAAATGTTGGCAGTGCAGGAAGGAACGGAAAATTCGATGTCCGGGTAAAGATAGGTGATGATGTCATTCAGCGTTGAACTCAAAGTCACGACTCTTAGGCTATAATGAAACTCTGTATTACTTCTGTCACTGACAATTAATAGTAAAGTGAAATTTGCATTTACTTTTATTAAGTACATGTTCGTACATTTTCTTTCTTTTATAGTAAAATAAATTTATTTCTTTCCATTTGAAATTCTATTCTTAAATTGATTAAATTTTATATTTGTTCATTGAAAGGGGGCTCATTGTTTTATTTCTTCAATATACTTGCTCAGATATCTGTATTTCTTTCTATCTATCTACACTGGGTAAATTACATCGCGGGGGGGGGTCATTTCCTAGCAACGAACCGTAGAGAAGGGGTTGGTTTAACGTTTTGAATCCACCTCTTGTCACAATATTGTAGATCAAATCTGAAATAGTCATAAAAGTAATATTACACGTCCAAATGTATAAAGTTTCAACTGAATTCCAGTGGTATTCCAAATAAGTTCCAATAATCATTGTGTTGATATGCATGTAGTCTCAAACATTTTAATAAGCCAGTGGCCTGGAGTTTGGCAATATGTTAAAAGTATCACAATAAAATAGTCAAAAATGTTCTTCTCTGAATTCACCATAATTCCAAATTAAAGTCCCAGTCCAAGAATATTATTGATGATCACTTTGTATTTCCAATGTTTAATAATATGAATTACCAAATGGAAAGCTGAACACACCAATAAAACTCATTCTGCTTCAAGAGGTTAAGGCCGAAATGAGTACTTTCGCAGATAATCTACATGACATAAAAATTAAGAAAATAGAAATTAGTAACAATTTTCATATACATTAAGACATATAAATAGAACCACAGTGAGGGGCAAATGTTCACTTCTAGAACATTCTAAGATGGCAACAAGATATGGGCTTTTACTACAATTATGATAATTAACATGGGAAGCATCAGATACACTGCTTTTCCATATTGAATTTTCAATGTCCTAGACAGTGGCGTCACTAGGGTTGGTGTCACCAAGTGCGATAACTCATGATATCACCCACGTGGATCTCCTTCCTTCCCAAAAATTAAAAACTTTTAAAGACAGTAATTTTGGTGTCACACACTCTTATGGTGTCACCCGATATGGCCCGCACCCCCGCATACCCATAGTGACGCCACTGGTCCTAGACTCAGACTGTGATAAACATGTTAACATCCACTGTATATTATCCGAATACTGAATTACACTAACTTAGAAATAGTAGCTTTATATTATGTTGATTACAAAATCAACGTCACTAATCAGGTTCACAGTGAAACTGGATTTTGGACAAGGTCAGGTACAAAAACCCCAACCAATGTATATAACATATGATCATTAATAAAAGCCAACAAACAATACTAATTAAATATGCTTAACAATAGTACCAGTGTAGCTGGTCGAAGGCTTAGAATTTCGGGTGGGGGTGGGTTTCGTTATTTTATGTGAATCTATTGAAAACTGAGGTAAATCAACATCAGGCGTTTTAATGCAAGAGCGTTGCAGTGATAAACTTGTGGTGGGAGTTGCCTTTCTGAAAAGCGAGCGTTATTTCATGAGCACTTTGACAAAGGATAACTATTCAATAAATATAAAGTAAGTCGGTACAATTTTATCTCGCTAATATTAAAGATGAGCTTCAAAACGATGACATTAAAATATTGATTTTCTAAATTGGATTATAATGATGAGACTGATGACAAAATTATTATTATTATTATTATTATTATTATTATTATTATTATTATTATTATTATTATTATTATTATTATTATTACACGAGAATTGCAACCATTCATATAATTTTTTCCTATACCAGCTATTTTTTCCCTATGCTTCTTCTTTTCCTTCATCTTCTTCTTCTTCCTTATCTTCGTCATTGTCGTCGTGATAATAAATCAGGTCGTTGACGTACACGTGGTAACAATCACTTGATCTTTAATGACGATATATCTAAATTTCCTTTACGGTTGTATAAGACACATACACACACGCGGGGTGGCACATCACCAGCACCATCAAAAACAACAACTTAGAGTTTAAAGGAAATGTACATGAACAAAACATAATTGAGATTCTAGAACAAGTTGTGCTTTTGGACAAATTTACGAAACTTAGAAGCATGACCTAATTTTAAATACAAGTACGTACAGAAATACAAAGAATAGAACACGGGAGAAATGAAATGGAAAAATTCTCCTTGTTTTTAATATGAATCTTACGATAAAAGGAAACACACCACCACCACACAAAAAAACATAACAAACAACAAAACACCCCCCTCCCAATAAATAAATTAATAAAATCAATTATGGAAATGAAAGACTTGTTACTTTTCGAGTCAATTTACATTGAGAAATCTGAATCCTGTATACACTTAAAGGTGCTAAGACATGTAATGTTTACAGTTAAGCTTCGTTTATAGGTAATGTATATAGTTAGGCGTAGTTTATTTATACTCGATATAGTTAAGCGTAGGTTATATGTAATGCTATATAAATAAGCGTACTGGAAAGGTAATGCGTATTGATAAGCGTGCTGGAGAGTTCATGCATAGAGTTAGGTGTCCTTGAGAGGCCGTGCCTAAAGATAAGCGTAAAAGAGAGATTTTGTGTACAGCCAAGTATGAGTTATTACGTGCAATTTCGCGTGTTGGTGAAAAAATGTGTACAGTTACGCGTGATGGGGATATAATGTGTACTATTTACACGTGATGGAAAGGTAATGTTTACAGCTAAGCATGCTGAGTGGCAATGCATGTTGTTAAAAACACCAGAACTTTTAAACGAGATTCTCGCGAGATGAGGCCCGTCTTGAATTTTCCAAACGATGGTAGTCTGATTCTATATCAGATTTTAAGAGGTACCTTGAAATTGACATCATTAAAAACAAATATACTGACAAACAAAAAACGCTGCGTTTGATTCATGACGTAAGTTTATGACCCTACAAATTATATATCTAACAGTCCTTATTAGATGTTTTAATTATAATGTTCCTAGTTAACATTATTCATAGCTGGAAGGGATCCATATATCTACCACACTTGTGGTTTTAGAAGTGGTCCCACGACATCGAGTGAGGTGGTCCCATGATATCAAGTTTAATAGGCGAACCCATAAAAACACTAGACTGTGGCGCTTGTACTCAGGGCGTAATTTGTTTTCTACCTAGATTTAATGTTATTGTGCGACACAATATTTAAGATCGCACATCTCACAAACCTCACTGTATGATGCACTTGTGGAGATCAATTAGGAATCGACGCATTGCTGGCAATTACACAAGCGTTTTATCACGCGCGCTGAAACGTGAGAAACGTTCCTACCGGTAGCCTATCTCCAGATCGTAGAAAATACCACTAGTTAAACACACCTGTAGTGACATTCACTACTGCTGAGTGGGCGAGTTTCGGGAATATCACGGAAATGCTAAACATCATCATTCAAAAGGAGACAATGCATTACGGTAATGTTTCCTCTACTGTCTCAGTAATCAGGTGTACCTTCCTTAGCATCTGTGAGTAAACAGGTTTTGTATCGTTGTCTGACTGGTGTTTTACGGCACGTCAGCATAAGATGGTTGTATTGTGCCAGGACAATTGGAGTAGAGTGCCTTATTCAGGTACGTAGTACGGCAGCTGGTTTAAGCCAATCTGTTTTAAGTCTCACCAGTCATGTAGACGTTCAACACAGACTAGTAATAATTGTAATCTAGTACACTTTTATTAACAGCATATACCTTTAAATCGGTAACATTCAAGCCCGGCCCTAGGGCAAGGCAAACAAGGCAACCGCCTTTGGCCCTGTCCTTCTCCGCAATGCAGTTTTCTTGCTTGGGGCCCCGCACTCATTGCTTGCTGCCTTGGACCACCACATATTTCCTTGTGTCCCGAATATCCTAGGGCCGGGCCTGGTAGCATTTCACTTTTTGGCACATTTATGTTAATTTAATTAAGTATATTGTTTTTCCTAAAATTTAATACTAATTTTGTTTGACCAATGTCTATTCAATCCTTGTTCAGCGAATCTTCTGCACTTTAATGTCATACAAACAACCAAACAAACAAATAAAACTTCCAGAAGAAAATCTTTATGGAGTTTTTTCAATGATAGCTAGGTACTAAAATGGGTCACGAAAAGAGGACGTCGGGTCTGTCAAAACAAAACAAAAAAGACCGGGTAAGACAACTTTTTTTTTTTAACACGCTTAATTTTCATTTTAGTCCGAGCTATGGTCTGTCTTGTTCATATTTACTTCGAGTTTGATCTTTGGTCTGTCTTATTCATATTCACTTTCAGTCGCAGTCTTGGTCTCAGCAAATCTGATTGTCTTTACTTTCTGTCTTTTTGACGACGTGAGAGCAGACTGATGTCATCGGGAGAGCCTTTCTATACATGAGATGAGAGTCCATTGAATTCCTCTTCTATTCTCTGTTAAGGTTTCTTTCATAAACCAAATTATGGCAATAATAAAAAGAAATGTTCACAGGATGCAGCTTTGATTGATGTATAAAGTGTCTGTGAGGTGTCTGCTGCAGACAACCTTGCACTAGATGCCTATGTAAAGTAACATTATGATACGCGCTATCTTCGGATTCTGTATGAACGAAGGATTTTTCAGAGGGAGTTGCTGTGAAAAATATCAAGCTTTGGTCAATACAGCATTTCTTTGACTGAAACGGGTTGGTTTCCTGTTGACACCCTTGTCCACTGCAGCAGAAAATATTTTGAGACTGATTTTTCTGATGGTGTTGCTAGTGACGGACAGCAGTGTAGTCACTGCAGTCCACACGTTAAACGGTCTTAAATAACTTGACAATGATGCCAGTTTTTTTGTGTTGTCGTATGTGTTATATATTTGCTGGAAAAACATGCAGAGGATTTATGGTGGTTCTTTATTCTCAGTTCCATCATCTCAAAGCAGATTCCATCGATAGCTTGTGCTTTTCTGTTTTACAAAAGCATTCTGGCCCGCTAACTTCGGTTTTCTTGTGTTGTTTAGGCTGGGATGTATTTGTTGGATCCGATCTATTTAAGATGCATTGAAAGTCCTGAGATATTCTGTCCCTCGTCAGAGCTGATTATGTCATCTTTGTATTTCCTGGAGAGGTCCTAGTTTGTTCCACAGCAGTTGCCTAGTGAGTTTGTGCGAGGTCTTAACAGCCTGATTATCCGCGGATTTCTCTGATGCAAGCTTTAATGAATTGTCTCATTTTTTGTTTTGGTTTCCACTGCCTTGTCCTTTTTGCGTATTCTTTGATTATTATTTCTTTCTTTTGATGAGAAGTGGCATCCAGGAACAATTTTTTAAAAACTGTTTACGTTTCACATTCACCCTCCAGGTGGACTGATATTTATATTGTTTTTTTTTCTGTTTCTAGGACTGACAAGTCCATTTTCTCGTGCTTTCTTCGCTGCTTGGTTGAAGGCATGTATAACTATTTCAATATCATTTTGCCCCATACAGTGGTTACCCTTCAGGTTTATTTGGAATTTTATTCGGTTTTCTGGTTCGCATTGCAAGATCGAGCTGAATTTGCCTTTTATCCACAAGTTTGGCTTTCACTATCTTCAGACCAAGCACAACAACTACAAGGTTTTGATCAATCTCTATATCAGAATGTTTTTTGTTCTCACATTTTACAACGTACGTCTCAACTTGCCATTGATGAAATCTATCCTTCATGTCATCAGGATATTTCAAGATCAGATTTTGTGTTAGCTTATGCTGAGAGAGGGCAACACCACTGACCAAATAATTAATTTCACAGAGATCGCACAGTCGCTCATCGCTGTTATTCATTTTGTCAGTGCCATGTTTACCCATGATTCTTTTTCTGTCAATATTGCCACTTACAATTTGAGTATTTAAATATCTGATAAAGTTGCTGGTTCGTTTTTAGCGGACAGAGTCGCTGGCCCCATGACAAACCCCTATGCTATATCCGAATTTGGAACCGGAAGTTACTCTGTGAATGATGGCTTCCAGGAGCATTTTCTTGGTCATAATACCCTTTTTTTGGCCACGGGACTATAAATGAGCACAACAGAGATTATGTATATTGTTATTGATTCTGATTGGTAGTGTACTAATGTTACATTGTTGTAATTACAAACAGATAAAAATAAATAATCAAATACCAATAAACAGGCATTGTCACTATTGGAGTCTTCACAACTTTTGAGCTTTCAAAATGACTAATTTCAAAAATTAATATCTAGCTTTGAATCCCCCTACCCGATCATTCAAAGTTCACGTTACTCATTCGTAGTATCAGTGACCACTGTAGTTTGAATAGATGACCATTAAGGTGAGAACATACCGGTGCATATGCTGTCATGTATATATGTGAGGTTGTGTCTACAATACTGTTATTTAGCCCAGCTGAAATTAGTTACAATGTATAACTTATGCTCAGCTCACTTCAAATCACATGGCTAAAATACATAATGCATGACCAAGAAGGACAAATAGACCAGGCCATTAAGTCATATGGCCAAAATACATGGACAAGAAGGGCAAATCAATAATAAACTATGAGCAACCTGAAATGAGTCAAAACAATGTCATACCCATTATTTCGTGTTACAAATTTATTTTGGTCAATGTAACGAACATATAGACACAAGCTCAGCTTTAACTTTCGAAATAGTCACAGTTTGACTGAACTTATAAATAAGTACATGAATTTTGGAGAGAGACAGACGGACTGACAGTCAGATGAAGAAGAACTAACCCACACATTATGTCCTTTTTATCTATTTGGCTGTAAATTACAGTATTAAAAGCAATACATCTATCACTCAACACCACTGAGACTTGGGTGGCCGAGCTGTCAAAAGCAATCACCTTTCCCGACCATTGCCATCTCATCTATCTGCCTAGGTTCGAGTCTCCATTTCGGTAAATGTGGGTATGTGAGGTGTTCTAGGTTCTTTCCAAACTAGTTATACTAGCCGTCGCGTTTAGCCTTGTGTGTGCAAAACATGGCGTTAAACCCAAAATAATAGTACAATCCACTAGACATATAAACATTCTTTAATTTCAGTTAAAGATATTTTTGTTAAATATTTCGAACAAAATTATTTTATCAATGAATAGCGAAGTGGTAGGTGAAGAAAACCCAAAAGGGATTGTTAATTATGGCTATAAATTTACATAACATGTTTAACACCATGTTCCAAGATATCATAATTTTGTCACATGCCAAATTAAAGCACATGAAGATGCAATATGAACTGTCAGACAAATTCCTTGATTGATGAGATAGTAGATTGTTTTCACTCATTTTTGTTTTCATCAAACGTCATAAGGCGAACTTTTGCCCCCATCGTTGATATATCGCCAGTGAGTGTGTTATGACAGCAAAATGTTTGTCATGGTTACCTTATTGATCCCATGTGTTAATATGTCGTTCCGATTTTGTGCTGACCATCCCCTCGCGAGATTGATTTTTTTTTTAAATACACGTTGCTAATACGCACGTTATTCATTGAGGAAACAATGAGTTCTGTGGGCTGTAGGAATAACGCCGTTTCCGGATCAATAATAGAGAAATATTATACCGATGGGAACTTTCTATGATAATTGCAATCAACCGCGTTCGGACTGTTGTCTTTAAGAAAAATTATTGTACTGAATTATCCTTTACACATAATGTACAAACGGAATATTTTGTATTAACTAATTAGTTTAAATTATTTACGTTTTCAATATTAAAATTGTTCATTATTCTGATATATATATATATATATATATATATATATATATATATATATATATATATATATATATATATATATATATATATATATATATATAAAGGCACGTGCACCACTGTAAGTGCCTTGATTTAATGGCTTAACTCGTTAAAACTTCCTCAATTTATTGCTCATGAATACGTTAAAATCGAACTACGTTCGATTTCTTCTATATGTGCCAGCTTTTGTGTAAAGCAAATTTGAAATAAGTTAAAATTGAAAATTTATGAAAATGCCCAGGTAAACATGTAACAAATTTCATTCGAAACAAGTCCAATAAGTTACCAGTCAAAGTTTCGCCCTTCCAAATTTTCTCAGTGTTTTTTTTTTTCGAAATGTATAGGTTATAAAAAGAATTTAAAAAAAACGCAGAATATTGATCTGAGAGCAAATATATCGTTCCAATTGTTACGGTATTTGCCTTATTTTACAGACCTCACAGTAGAATATGGCGTTGTTATTGCTCATAAATCAAATTATATCGTTATGGTGCATTAGTTTCATCTATGTTTCCATCACGTTGCTTATTAGCACCGTTCAAGATACACCTTTTAACCTGGTCAGGTAACATGCCTTTGGCTAGATGTCCGCCGTGAAGTTTCAAATAAATCAGCAACTCCGACGGTCAGTGGCACATGGGGAGGTTTAAAGTTTAATATACATAGTCCTGTTGATTTCTGTAAGGGGTTCATTTGTATTTGATACGGTTCTTACATTACTCAAGGTATTATGCAATTAACCTTCTTTCTCCTAGAAAGTTACATGGGTCTTAGGACAAGGGTTATTTGGGTCAAAATATTGAACATCACTAAGATATGATATCGTAAATGTTAATTACAGATCTCAGCAAATAAAATTTCTCGCACTGACCCGAGTGACCGAGTGGTATAAAGAGCTCACCGTTATGGATCATCAACATCTCACCCTTGTCTGCGTGGGTTCGAGTCTCAGGTTCGGCCAATGTGGGTATGTGAGTAAGCTTGCCAGAAATTTCTCGTGGGTCATTGGTTCTTTGCGGGGTTTTCCCGGTTTCTTCCTTTGCCATTGATACTCCCTGCTATGTATTGTGCTGAACAATGGCGTTAAGCCTTACAAAAACTTCATGATCGTTACTAAACAGTTGTGTTGTGTACGTGGAACTAAATTCCTTTTGGGATTTATGCAAAAGCTGTTTATTTCTTCTATAAACTCACTCTTGACGCACCTTTCAAACTCGTTTGACGGCTGTAGGGGATACCGGTTGAAAACATTCTATTTTTCAAAATTTCATTGCATCCCCACCTCTTGCTCCCTCTGTGTTCTGGCTCAGAGTTAGCTATCCAGGGGTGGGATTGGGTGAAGGATTAATCTTTTGATAGAGAGAGTAGGTGTATAGATTTGCGATGGTGAATCATGTAAGTCCTACTATGAAAGAAAGAAAGGATTCTCAAACAATCCCTTTGGCTTGTAACACCCCAACCCCAACATATTTTAAAAACAGACGGCGGCAAGGAAATAAAAAATGCAGAAAGCTCAATCACCTCATCCATTGATTTATAACCTGTCATCATGGGGTCTCAATAGTCAACTTGTAGGTTTTTAAAAATCAACGGGAGTTTCTTTAGCAACACGGTCGCCATATTTAGATTTTAAAGCAACAGATGTGTCGTAGTTCACCGTCATTGAAAATCTCAGCATTTCAAAAACAAAAAAAAATTGGATATATATATATATATATATATATATATATATATATATATATATATATATATATATATATATATATATATATATATATATATATATATATATATTTGAACAGATGTGTACAGGAGGTCCTCCTATTTATTTGTTCAGTTTCTTGTAGAAATAACATTGTAAATATTGGACGCAGTCAAAAGGTTTTACTAAAGTAGAATGTTCTAGAAACCAGAAATGGATAGCTAGCTGCCTGTTTACATGAGGAGTTTAAGCTTGCTTTTAACGCAAACAATTTGACTGTTAGATACCAGTTATAAAAGAATGAATACAATGAGTAAAGTTTTTGTTAATTTTTAATATCATTGATGATTTTAGTTTTTAAATTCGGTTGGGTGATATAAATAAAGAGTATGGTGTGAGACATTTCAGGTTGAGACAGACACCAAAATGAGGCCATTTTTGCTTACCATCAGCTTTCCTCCTGCTTGAACTAACATTGATATACGAGGAGTAACAACTTAAAGTGATGTGTTATGCAGGATTCCGATTTATCCATCTTTGTCCAAAATTTTGCCACATTCCACGTTAATGAATGTTGGTTTCACTTAAGAAAACTTTTAACTATAAAGGAAATGATTCTGCCTAGAATTTAAAATCTGTTAAAAATCGGTATTTATAATTTCCTTTACAGAGATAATTGTGATCGCTATTACAGAAAATAATATTTTGTATTAGAGGGACAGAACACATTGTCAAAGTCCGATTATTACAGAAGTATTTATTCCATCTCTTGAAGATTCCCTATTTGGCATCAGTACAATTAATAAAATCCGGTTCAGTTCCCACGAATGTAGTCCCAGTCTATTTCTAGATCAGTTTTTTCCTGCCTCCGTTTGGTGGTGGTACAAGAGTTATATTTTTGCATTCTTGGTAAGGACTTAAAGGCAATTGTTTATTCTTTAGAATGTGGGCTTATGGTGTGGTTGTCTGTGTGTATTTTGGCGACAGTGCACATTGAGTAATAAGGCCATGGTGATGGGACGGAAGTGATATCTGTGTTCCGTTGCATGGTATTTTGTTTACAATTCAGCCTCTCAAAAATTGCAGGTCAAACCTTGACAAGAACTTCACCGTAAAGTCATTATTGATGGTATTTTACATTAACATATGATTTGTATTGATTGTCACACAGTGTAACATATGATTTGTATTGATTGTCAGACAGTGGAAAGTTCAGTACTGCGAAAGAAATGTAGAGACTATATAGTAAAATTAATTGTGTTTTATGACCATTTGTACATACATAGACCGCTCCGGTGGATTAGTGATTATACCGTTAGCCTCAAGTGCGTGAGGTCGCGGGTTTTACCCCTCCCCCCGAGTCATACCAAAGACTAATAATAATTATACTAAGAAGCAGCCTTGCTTAACGCTCAGCATAAAGTGGTTATTGTTAGAACTGAAAAGGTATGTTGTCAGTATAATATGACTAGATAAGGCATCATGCTTACATGTCTCCTAGACCTTACTATAAACTGCTACACAGCAGATATTGTAGCAACGTGACTGAAAAATTGTTACGTTAAAATCAGAATCATACACACACACACACACACACACACACACACACACACACACACACACACACACACACGACTTGTATCAACCTCTAACATGTTCCCCACCGAGTCTCTCTTTTCGCTTTTTTTTGTATGTGAATTTTATTCACCTTGGTATAAATAAAATGATAGAGGCAAAATGATAGAAGCAAGCCTAAAACTGGAATAATAAAGTATTTAACTTGTTATCACACACATGCCAAAAGATCCAGCAGTGTTGTTCTTCTTCCTCTTTGTGATTTCATATATAGATATCAAATTTCTCAACTTGACATATGCACATTTACTCTTATAGGTTTATTTTGTTCCTGGTACTTTATTAAGAAGTAGCTCCTATTGCAAGGATTGCGAGTTCGGTAACCAAGCACGCCAGTCCATGTCAGCTACCTTAGTGTGCCCATGAGAAATTCACATAAGTATCACTTACTTAGCATGATACAGATAAAACTGTCTTAAAACTGCCAATAAAAACGAAAAAAAGACCAAATAAACAAACAAATAAGCAACCTATAAAACAGCAAACATCAAAAACATGGTTACTTTGTTCATTGTTGTTTGTTCATGTCTTTGGCAGCAATCATGTTGATTGCTTTAGCTTGGTTTCGTGAACTGTTTATTATTTGTCTAGCCATATTTAAAGTTTCCTTACTCGACATTTTTTTCTCTGCCTTTTCTGTCACTGTATAGGAAATTGGATAATTTTCAGATATATTACTATGACTGGCCTTGCGCTTTCATCCGTTAGTCACACCTATCATGTTAAGCAGCTGTTACTACATGACGAAGAGAAAAGGATGACAAAACTTTTCGCACCCATCGAACTTGTAGTAGAATGCTTAACTGTTGATGTTGTTTGGTTAAGTTTCGGATCATATTATGATCATATTTTTTTTTGTCGGAGATGAAATTTTTTTTCTGTTAAGGGGTAGGGGATCCCGTACAATTTACCCATATATCGTCAATAAATACATCTGAATATCACATCCAAATTGGAAGACTATAAGGTTATTGCTACAGCTGCACGGTTGGGAGTTAGGCGGAAATTGTTTCACATCATCTTCTTGATCAATATTGTGTGAAATTTATCATTATGTTTATAAAAATGGCAAACTTAAATGGGATTGGTTAATAGCATTATTTTTTACATAACTCCCACGATGAAGAATTACTACTTTGGATTTGGGAAGATCAGAAGGTTTTCCAAAGTCGCAATTTCATTTCTGGAAGTGGAATCAAGGATTTGTAGCTGTGCTATATATCTTTGGGAAATAGACGAAGAATGATGTTGATTTGTACCGGAAGTCGGCGGAGGTTGATATTGATTTGTATCGGAAGTAGGCGGAGGTTGATGTTGATTTATAACAAATATTTAATACAGTTTTATGCTTGAATTCTAAAACAGAATCTGCTCAGGTCTTTCTCTTGTTTCATGAAAAATCAATAGAAGCCAAAATTCGGATGAATAGGCTAACATTTCATTCCAATTCCCAAAATCCGAAGAAAAAAAAAACCTGATATAATCAATCGACCTTGTTGTGCGTCAACGTATCCATGCTTTTGTGACGTAATCTTATACAGTTCCAATTAATTTTTCCAAATATATTTTATGTTGGTCTTTATTCTTTGTTTTCCCCTGTGTATTTCTTTATATCAAAAGTAATATCTCTTTGTATCCTGACTGGCTTTATTCTAAGTCAAGTGCAATAATCCGCTATGCTACTTTTTTACTGGTGCCACTTGTGGGAGATTTCATGTTAGTACCATTTTTAAAGTCTTTAGTATGACTCGAACCCACGACGTCCGGCATCGAATGCGGACGCTCTAGACTTATTATGCATTTCAGCTAAAGTACGGTCAGATATCTCTAGTGTGTTGGTGCCGTTTATGCTCGCTTATAAGTCCATCTAAACTGCAAACTTATAAAACCCAGACTTATCGTCATATAATGCACCAGCAGATCTAGGTCTGTGCATTTTGTTCGGAAGTCGATCCTGACCTGCCGGTATATTATGTGACGACAGATCAGCGTCTATTTTTTTTTTTTGCCATTGTGCTCAACTTATTCACGAATACAGACGGTAATTACGTTTTCTCAGCAATCATTACCGGCACGTATATTCAGTTCTTGATTCTGGCAACCACGTGGTAAATGTTAATATACCGTACGTCCTTTCTTACAAATGAGTGGACATAATAAAGTAACGTGCGGGCAAAACTGGAAGTAACCCCACACTTTTCTTGTCCCAGTATCTAAATGAATGAACATTAAAATTATATGCACGGTTTGATAAACATGAGGTCAATTGTGTCGATGGAGTGGTGGTAGGGTCATTACTGGATATTGAATTTTGAGCATGCGTTTCTACCTGGATGGAGTAAACAACCCTATCTAAATAAGGTATGAATGCTTCCCTATAAGGTATCAAGTAGACTATATTCTCCCCATTTAACCTGGACGATGGGCAACCTGGCAGTTACTCCAATATGCGACCAATTAACTTGGCCATTTTTAACAAGGGACACTGAAGTAAAATCAGATTATACATTATAAATGCAGATACTAACAAAAAGCCTGGTTTAAGTTATGTTCATGTATGTATGTTTTCTAAAAGTATCGTGATATTAAATAAAATTATTTCAACTTCCCGACACTATAAAAACTCAATGGTAAATCTGTCAGCATACCACAAATATGGCTGCTGAAGACGTCATTCTGCAACTATCTATTACCGACGCTCGCTCGCGTGATCAGTTAGCCAATATATATTTGGGAATAACTTCAGTTGAAAACGATATATAGGGTATCTACTTATGTGGTGGGTAGCTGTGAACGCATCGATCGCCCCACGCTGCTTAAAACAGGAACGCTCGATATCCATCAGTACAGTAGCGTAGTAACTCGAGGTAGGGGTGGCGTGCAGACTTGGTTGTTGCCCCGGTGACCAGTTGCTTTGTGACGCCAAAACCCCTTTAAGCCTTTAGAGTCGCCTCGGGCCCCATTTACCACAACAGTAATAGCACTAGTGTTCTAAATTTAGAAGTTTGACTTTAATAATTCATGGATCGGGCGTGACTTACAACAGTCTTAGATACAACATCCGGGTTATTGCGTAGGTGAAGCCTCTCCTATCAACGCCGAGCATTCATTGAAAATATTACCAGCAGTGCCAGTTGAGCAATTTATACACTGTGCCACTAACTTTTCAAGTATCAATACTAAATGGCGTAGAATTATTTTCATCAGCTTGATAATTCAGAAAAAAAAGATATAAGGTTAAAGTAGACATTAGACATCCTTGCAATTTTCCAGTGGCTGTTTGGGAAAACGACATTGTAAATTGTCACGATTTCAGTAGGCAGTATGGTGATCTGTATTTCTGTTTAATCGCATCTCCAGGTAAATGTTACGTTGTATGAGAGAAAAAAAATTGTATAGCGAAGTAATTTGTTTTAACATTAAATATAAATTAAAATATAGAGTCATAATGATATATGCTATTTTGACAGATTGCATCCATCTTTAGTTAGCGAACAAAATACTGTTATATATTTTGTCATATTATTAGCTATATATATATATATATATATATATATATATATATATATATATATATATATATATATATATATATATATATATATATATATACATACATACATACATACATACATACATACATACATACATACATACATACATACATACATACATACATACATACATACATACATACATACATACATACATACATACGAAACGTAAATTTATTTTAACAATATTTAATTTAAAAATGGACAATCGTTTTTAAAACTAAAATGCAAACTGCTTTTTTTACTGAATGTTCTTTTGTTGCTTTATTACCCAGTTCCATTCTTCTAATTCCTTGATTACATTTGATTGTGTCTTTGTACCTAATCCATATAACTGTCAATAACATCTATTAATTTAATAATAATCTGTTTTTCTGTCTCTAGGCAATTTTTACACATAGGACTATGAAAGCTGACAAAAGTATTGAGGTTTAAAACTACTTTCATTTTGGTTGGATAGATACAGTAATGATCTATAAGCCACCGAATAGTGCTTACATGCTTCTACGTGCATATGTTATGCCTTTACAGCAAGAAAATGATGAACTACGCCATCCTTGGGTGGTTCTTGCTGTTGCTGACCGAGACTGTACTGCATGACAGGATATGAACATAGAAACTTATAAGTTCATTTCAGAAAATTCTTATATTAATATAATTCTTTGTCCTTAACATTAAATTTTATGAATCAACAGTATTGAACATTAGATAAAAAAAAAATTGACCATAATAATAAAGTCTAAGAAACAAAAGCCCTTTCCAGTTTTCTGACAATTTATTTTTCGAGATAGAGTAAAGAGTCAGGTAGTGTGTAGCAGATTCTCATTTTAATATCAAAGAGTTCCTCTGTTTAAATAATAAATTTAGGACAATAAATCATTTGGAACTTACACACCATTATTTATTTATTTTCCACGTCTTAGACAATTTTAATGTAACAATATTGATAGCATGCCTGTTAGTCTAACTAACTGCCTTCGAATAAAGGTCGAGAGGTTAATGTTTCAAATAAAGGGAGGCGGAAGCTGGCGTATCTATGCAAAAGAGAGAGAGAGAGAGAGAGAGAGAGAGAGAGAGAGAGAGAGAGAGAGAGAGAGAGAGAGAGAGAGAGAGAGAGAGAGAGAGAGAGAGAGAGCACTCTTCTTGTTAATTACCCGGATGTTCGGATCTATGAAAGAGTTATGGATATGTTTGCGTATACTGTAATTGTTTATTAAAATATGCCACTGCATCAACCCTTCAGTCCATATTATAGTCATCCAAGACTACATATTCAGATTAGCATCTCTATCGGATAGTCATCCAAGACTACATATTCAGATTAGCATTTCTACCGGATAGTCATCCAAGACTACATATTCAGATTAGCATTTCTACCGGATAGTCATCCAAGACTACATATTCAGATTAGCATCTCGACCGGATAGTCATCCAAGACTACATATTCAGATTAGCATCTCTATCGGATAGTCATCCAAGACTACATATTCAGATTAGCATCTCTATCGGATAGTCATCCAAGACTACATATTCAGATTAGCACCTCTATCGGATAGTCATCCAAGACTACATATTCAGATTAGCATCTCCATCGGATATTCATCCAAGACTACATATTCAGATTAGCATTTCTACCGGATAGTCATCCAAGACTACATATTCAGATTAGCATTTCTACCAGATAGTCATCCAAGTCTACATATTCAGATTAGCATTTCTACCGGATAGTCATCCAAGACTACATATTCAGATTAGCATTTCTACCGGATAGTCATCCAAGACTACATATTCAGATTAGCATTTCTATCGGATAGTCATCCAAGACTACATATTCAGATTAGCATTTCTACCGGATAGTCATCCAAGACTACATATTCAGATTAGCATTTCTACCGGATAGTCATCCAAGACTACATATTCAGATTAGCATTTCTATCGGATAGTCATCCAAGACTACATATTCAGATTAGCATTTCTACCGGATAGTCATCCAAGACTACATATTCAGATTAGCATTTCTACCGGATAGTCATCCAAGACTACATATTCAGATTAGCATTTCTAACGGATAGTCATCCAAGACTACATATTCAGATTAGCATTTCTATCGGATAGTCATCCAAGACTACATATTCAGATTAGCATTTCTACCGGATAGTCATCCAAGACTACATATTCAGATTAGCACCTCTATCGGATAGTCATCCAAGACTACATATTCAGATTAGCATTTCTACCGGATAGTCATCCAAGACTACATATTCAGATTAACATTTCTACCGGATAGTCATCCAAGACTACATATTCAGATTAGCATTTCTACCGGATAGTCATCCAAGACTACATATTCAGATTAGTATTTCTACCGGATAGTCATCCAAGACTACATATTCAGATTAGCACCTCTATCGGATAGTCATCTAAGACTACATATTCAGATTAGCATTTCTACCGGATAGTCATCCAAGACTACGTATTCAGATTAGCATTTCTACCGGATAGTCATCCAAGACTAAATATTCAGATTAGCATTTTTACCGGATAGTCATCCAAGACTACATATTCAGATAAGTATTTCTACCGGATAGTCATCCAAGACTACATATTTAGATTAGCACCTCTATCGGATAGTCATCCAAGACTTCATATTCAGATTAGCATTTCTACCAGATAGTCATCCAAGACTACATATTAAGATTAGCATCTTTACCGGATAGTCATCCAAGACTACATATTCAGATTAGCATTTCTACCGGATAGTCATCCAAGACTTCATATTCAGATTATCATTTCTATCGGATAGTCATCCAAGACTACATATTCAGATTAGCATTTCTATCGGATAGTCATCCAAGACTACATATTCAGATTAGCATTTCTATCGGATAGTCATCCAAGACTACATATTCAGATTAGCATTTCTACCGGATAGTCATCCAAGACTACATATTCAGATTAGCATTTCTACCAGATAGTCATCCAAGACTACATATTCAGATTAGCATTTCTACCAGATAGTCATCCAAGACTACATATTAAGATTAGCATCTTTACCGGATAGTCATCCAAGACTACATATTCAGATTAGCATTTCTACCGGATAGTCATCCAAGACTTCATATTCAGATTATCATTTCTATCGGATAGTCATCCAAGACTACATATTCAGATTAGCATTTCTATCGGATAGTCATCCAAGACTACATATTCAGATTAGCATTTCTATCGGATAGTCATCCAAGACTACATATTCAGATTAGCATTTCTACCGGATAGTCATCCAAGACTACATATTCAGATTAGCATTTCTACCAGATAGTCATCCAAGACTTCATATTCAGATTAGCATTTCTACCAGATAGTCATCCAAGACTACATATTAAGATTAGCATCTTTACCGGATAGTCATCCAAGACTACATATTCAGATTAGCATTTCTACCGGATAGTCATCCAAGACTAAATATTCAGATTAGCATTTTTACCGGATAGTCATCCAAGACTACATATTCAGATAAGTATTTCTACCGGATAGTCATCCAAGACTACATATTTAGATTAGCACCTCTATCGGATAGTCATCCAAGACTTCATATTCAGATTAGCATTTCTACCAGATAGTCATCCAAGACTACATATTAAGATTAGCATCTTTACCGGATAGTCATCCAAGACTACATATTCAGATTAGCATTTCTACCGGATAGTCATCCAAGACTTCATATTCAGATTATCATTTCTATCGGATAGTCATCCAAGACTACATATTCAGATTAGCATTTCTATCGGATAGTCATCCAAGACTACATATTCAGATTAGCATTTCTATCGGATAGTCATCCAAGACTACATATTCAGATTAGCATTTCTACCGGATAGTCATCCAAGACTACATATTCAGATTAGCATTTCTACCAGATAGTCATCCAAGACTACATATTCAGATTAGCATTTCTATCGGATAGTCATCCAAGACTACATATTCAGATTAGCATTTCTACCGAAAAGTCATCCAAGACTACATATTCAGATTAGCACCTCTATCGGATAGTCATCCAAGACTACATATTCAGATTAGCATTTCTACCAGATAGTCATCCAAGACTACATATTCAGATTAACATTTCTACCGGATAGTCATCCAAGACTACATATTCAGATTAGTATTTCTACCGTATAGTCATCCAAGACTACATATTTAGATTAGCACCTCTATCGGATAGTCATCCAAGACTTCATATTCAGATTAGCATTTCTACCAGATAGTCATCCAAGACTACATATTAAGATTAGCATCTTTACCGGATAGTCATCCAAGACTACATATTCAGATTAGCATTTCTACCGGATAGTCATCCAAGACTACATATTCAGATTAGCACCTCTATCGGATAGTCATCCAAGACTACATATTCAGATTAGCATTTCTACCGGATAGTCATCCAAGACTACATATTCAGATTAACATTTCTACCGGATAGTCATCCAAGACTACATATTCAGATTAGCATTTCTACCGGATAGTCATCCAAGACTACATATTCAGATTAGCACCTCTATCGGATAGTCATCTAAGACTACATATTCAGATTAGCATTTCTACCGGATAGTCATCCAAGACTACGTATTCAGATTAGCATTTCTACCGGATAGTCATCCAAGACTAAATATTCAGATTAGCATTTTTACCGGATAGTCATCCAAGACTACATATTCAGATTAGTATTTCTACCGGATAGTCATCCAAGACTACATATTTAGATTAGCACCTCTATCGGATAGTCATCCAAGACTTCATATTCAGATTAGCATTTCTACCAGATAGTCATCCAAGACTGCATATTAAGATTAGCATCTTTACCGGATAGTCATCCAAGACTACATATTCAGATTAGCATTTCTACCGGATAGTCATCCAAGACTTCATATTCAGATTAGCATTTCTATCGGATAGTCATCCAAGACTACATATTCAGATTAGCATTTCTATCGGATAGTCATCCAAGACTACATATTCAGATTAGCATTTCTATCGGATAGTCATCCAAGACTACATATTCAGATTAGCATTTCTACCGGATAGTCATCCAAGACTACATATTCAGATTAGCATTTCTACCAGATAGTCATCCAAGACTACATATTAAGATTAGCATCTTTACCGGATAGTCATCCAAGACTACATATTCAGATTAGCATTTCTACCGGATAGTCATCCAAGACTGCATATTCAGATTAGCATTTCTACCGGATAGTCATCCAAGACTGCATATTCAGATTAGCATTTCTACCGGATAGTCATCCAAGACTACATTTTTAGATTATTATTTATACCGGAACGTCAGCTAAGTGTACATCTTCATTTTTTTTTACTTTGCTCGCAAGTTAATTGTTGAATGGAAACCTGTTTTGTCAGCTATTTTAAATCAAAAGGTACATGGTTATTATCTATTTTTAATTAATAGCCGCAAACTTTGTCGAATAATAAATCTTCCAATTTGAATTGTAATCGTCCACACCCCATAACTGCCGATTATCCTTCAAGATTCTGTTATTTCCATCTTTGTTTTCTATGGATATTCATCTCATCAACTTCAGTTCAGGATAATCATCAGCTTGCGTACATATAATTTATGCCTGACCTTGAATTAATGAGTAAATATTCTTACCTTTGACATCGCTCCAGGTTTTGTATGCCTTTGTTCATTACGCCATGTAATTTGACCATGTAACTTTCACTATGCACAGCACAAGCTATGAGTTGTGATTATTTTCAACCGATTGGGGTACCTAAACTACAGTATTGTAATTACTTTTAGCTGATTGGAGTATCTCAACAACAGTATTGTAATTACTTTTGACTGAATGGAGCACCTAAACTACAGTATTGTATTTTTTTTAACTAATTGGAGTACCTAAACTACAGTATTGCTATTACTTTTAGCTGATTGGAGTATCTCAACAACAGTATTGTAATTACTTTTGACTGAATGGAGCACCTAAACTACAGTATTGTATTTTTTTTAACTAATTGGAGTACCTAAACTACAGTATTGTAATTACTTTTGACTGAATGGAGCACCTAAACTACAGTATTGTATTTTTTTAACTAATTGGAGTACCTAAACTACAGTATTATAATTACTTTAATTGATTGTAGTACATAGACTACAGTATTGTAATTAAAAAGATGGTGAAACTATTAAATTAACTGCCACTTAAACAATCAATTTAAGTTTCTATCGAGTTTTCAAAAGGTTAACCAGAACAAGAAAAAGGAAACAAATTCAAAACAATTTTGAAACATCCCGTATAATATACATGTGTTTGCACGCCATAGTGCCAACCTATTCAAACTATCTCAGTTACTTTACAACAACATACTCATGGGGTTAATTAGAACAAAACATTGTGAACTTTCCCACTTTATCTGTTTTGAGTGGGGTTTTGTAAACCAAAAAAACATTGCTTATATATATTTGTATGCGTATGTATATATATATATATATATATATATATATATATATATACTCATTTGGAATTACAATGATGTAATAAATTACGATGTTTAGTATCTGCCGTGTTCATTGGAAGTCATATCACCAAAATTTATGGTGTGATGACTAGTAAGGGCAGATAAACGTAGAACTGTTACTGTATGCTCGTTGGGACTAAACCAATATTATACGTTATGGATATCAGGTTATGATTACTGTAACACTGCCTGTATCGAGTTCTTAAAACTGGACTCTATTGTTTCCTATATTAGCAGTACTAAATGGTTAATGAACAAAACCTCCCAGTTTGAAATATTATGGAAATTGTGAACATATGGAGAAAGGTCAGAATTAAGTCACATACAATTTTATAATTTTAATAAATGTCACAAATGCACTAAGGACAAAGTTACAACTACACGTATATTTAGGACATAGTAACAACTACACCTATATGTAGGATATAGTAACAACTGCACGTGTATGTAGGACATAGTAACAATTATACATATATGTAGGACATAAAGTCACAAGATGAAAAGTCATTTAAGAAGGGTTTTTGTATAGTGTTGTTGTTTTGGGTTTGACGCCATCTTTCAGCATAAGATAGGTAAGACATAACATAACAAAGTGGAGGAAGAACCCAGGAAAACCATGGCTAGAACGACAGATCTGCGAAACGCCACTGGCAAACTTTCTCTCATATCGAGTGCTCGGTAAAGGCGAGTGCTTCAAAACCATTAGGCTACCCAGAGTCCCTTGTTTATACATACTATGCATACGATAAAACTTTAGTACTGCTTATTTGCAGAGATTTATTTGTTTAAGTTGCAGATCAATTTTCGTGATATTGATACTTGTGTAGAGTTGCTTATCTGAGGACGCACAATGATATTTGTCTTTATATGTATATTGACGGCTCGGTGAGTTATAGTCTCGATTATTATATACCAAATTATGCATGTAGAATAACTGTGCTAAACTCATCTGAGTTCGTACAATTTAGATTATTTACTTATACACATCGACAAATTGAGTGAATGTATATATTACGGGAAGCCGTAGAAATTATCCGAACAAATTTATTACGAGTATTGGTAACATTAATGTAGGGTAAGGAAGTTCATTCATTCTCATGTACTGAGACTAGTAAGGAATAAATGTCTTGGTGTAGTGTAAATGGCGATTAGCAGACCATTAAGTCTGTTAAACTAGGTCATATGTTATCACCAATTAGTCTAGAGAGCCATCGATGTCTGTTTGAATCCGATAGAATTACGTCTGACCTAGAGGGGTGAGACCAATGCTTTATTCTCGTATAATATGACGCAATATTTAGGCTGCTTTCCAGATAGTGTCGGGAAGAGAGACTTTTAACAACCCAAACGGAGTGGAAAGCCAAAAGGGAAAAGGCAGATATGTGTGTTTAAATCTGGAAGCATTGTTGGAGTAGGTAGGTGTGTTTAAGTCCGAAAGTGTTGTTGGAGTAGGTATGTATGTTTAAATCTGGAAGTGTTGTTGGAGAAGATATATATGTTTAAATCTGGAAGTGCTGTTGTAGTAGGTATTTTGGTTAAATCTGGAAATGGTTTTGGAGTATGTATGTGTGTTTAACTCTGGAAGTGTTGTTGAAGTAGTTATGTGTGTTCAAATACGAAAGTGCTGTTGAAGTAGGCATGTATGTTTAAATCTGGAAATGTTGTTAGAGTAGATGTGCGTAGTTAAATCTGGAAGTGTTGCTGGATTATGTATGACGCAGCTATCCATGTGCTTTTGTAGTGCTCTAATTTTATCATTAAAACCATCTTTCATGTTTGTATCATATGAATGTATTATATTGACCCATTGATTCCCTGACCATTGTTCATTCCGCAGACGGGAGAAGGAGATGAGGGGCTTATCTTGCACTGAAATTTATCTTTCTGTAATCTACAACAAGTAGGTAAGTTATGCACAAAAGTTTACTGCTATACCCTGAATGGTAAACTCATTGTTGCGTTTCAATTAAAGACGAAACTAATTTATGCGCCTCATTTCTAAACATTGGGAATAACAAAATGAGACAAAGGGTTAGATCATAGCGTATAGGACACGGTGTGAATTTAACTCTACCAAGCTTCACACACCTTACCTCTCCACACCCACTTCTCGATAACGTGATGTCCGTGGTGGTTGGAATATGTATGTGTGGTTATATCTGGATGTACTGTTGGAGAAGATATGTGTGTTTAAATCTGGGAATGGTGTTGGGGTAGGAATGTGTGGTTAAATCTGGATGTATTGTTGGAGAAGGTTTTAGTTACTTATTGCCCGTCACTCCTGCCGAAGTATATACCGCCCACAAATGATCACCAGAGATTTATTTTATGTGCCATCCTCTCGAGCCTACTTCAGGTGTGACCCAGCTTATTGATGTCCGCCTCAAGGTCACGTCTCCAGGTGTTCTTTGGTCGATCCCTGCTCCGCTTGCCTTGAGGGTTCATGTATGTGTGGTTAATTCTGGAAGTGTGGTTTGAGCAGATATTGGTGGTCAAATCTGGAAGTGTTTTATCCGTGGCTTACTCTGGACGTGTGGTTAGAGACTGTATCAGTTGTTATATCTGGAATGGCGTTGTTAGAGTAGATATGTGTGGTTAAGTCTGGATGTATTTTTGAAGTCGATATTATTGGTTAAATCTGGAAGCGTTGCTATGTATGGGCGGTTAATTCTGAAAGTGTCGTTGGAGTAGGTATCTGTATTTACGTCTAAAAATGTTGATGAAACAGATGTGTGTGCTTAAGTCTGGAAGTGTTGTTGGAGTAGGCATGTGTGGTTAAATCTGGAAGTGTTGTTGGAATAGGTATATGTGATTAACTCTGGAAGTGTTATTGGAGTAGGTATGTGTGTTTAAATCTGGAAGTGTTGTTGGAGCAGTTATGTGTGATTAAATCTTGACGTGTTATTGGAGTATATATGCACAGTTAAATCCTGAAGTGGTGTTTGAATTAGGTATGCATAAAGTGTGTTTAAGTATGGAAGTGTTGTGGAATTAGGTGTATATGTTGATATGTTGTCTAAGGCATCAAATTGTTCTTTGACAATCGTCTGCAACGGTTAGCATGTCTTTGACATCATTGGAATACGCTGTTACACATTCTGCAAACATATGGCTGAGTGCGTTATAGTTTGACAAAGCTTTCTCTGTCATGTTGTATGTGTGTTTTATTTATTTATTTATTTTTGGATATTTTTTTTTCTGGCTTGGGTTTGGGTTTTTGGGCCAGGGATGTGTTTATGGGGCTGGCCTGAAATTGGATTTTATTATTGCAAGTCTTTGGAGAATCTACTTCCACATCCAGTCAGTGCTGGACCTAACTGTGCACATCCATCTTTGTTTGAACGTATCTAATTCATGTATAGTATATCAGTAACCTTCAAAATTGGGGTTTAGAACCATCTGTTTGATTTGTGTGGACACTTGTCTGACTCCCAGATATAGATTAATAGTAGGCCTTTGAGGTGCCCACCATTAGATCTAAAATTAAAAGGGTTTTATATTTGAATGTAACCCCATCCCACTGACCCAGTTGTTTTATGTATTTTTAAACAATTTTATTAAGAAATATTTTTTTGTTTGTGCATTTTTATTCTAGTTACTGTCTCTTTTTTAAATAGATATATGACACTGCGGCTTCAAGGTTTCCATTTGTTCAGTTCCTAAAACGAAATTGTAGTTCACAAATTACTTGTACTCCCCTCCTCATGCATTGTGCTTTTCGGTCGGCTTCCTCGCCCCGACTGGGAATATTTGTTTTATTCATCCTTGCCAGGAATCAATATATAGTTGCCCTTTCTATGCAGGTAAGAAAATCGTGGTGCTTTGTGTTGTATTGATGTTAGTACCCCATTTGTACAGTCCTTAGAACTGTGTGGTAAACCCCTCCTCAACTAATTTAAGGCGGGTTTACCGGTTTTGGGTTTCGTCTCTAGAGGTGATCGCCAACGGTGTAGTTTGCTCGGTATCGAATAAAGTATGGATTATGAGTGGAATAAATAAATAATCTGAGCAGATATGTAGAACAGAATAAGTCGAGCCCCCGTTACAAATAAAGATAAAATTTAATCAAATTTCAAAAACAATAACAGTTTACAAACGAATGATATAAACGCTACAATTCGAAAGATACACTTCTTTCTTTTTCAAATCTATTAAGGAAATTCAAAATGCAAATAAGATTATACAATTAGCTGATTCTGATTATGATAGAAATCAAATCATCATTTAACCGAGTGAGAAATGATTATCCCAGTGATAATTCGGATAATTTCTGATCTATTCATAAGCTTGTGTTCGATTGCGTCCAATAGTCTTTTTCGCTCTACATTTCTTTTTCCAAAATTCAGGGTAAAGCAGTAAACTTTTGTACATAAGTTACCTACTTGTTGTAGATTACAGAAAGAGAAATTTCAGTGCAAGATAAGCCCCTTGCTTACCCCCATCTGCGGAATGAACAATGGTCATGGAATCAATTGGGTCAATATAATACATTCATATGATACAAATATGAAAGATGGTTTTAATGATAAAATTAGAGCACTACAAAAACACATGGCTAGCTGCGTCATACATACTCCAACAACACTTCCAGATTTAACTACACACATCTACTCTAACAACATTTCCAGATTTAAACATACATACCAACTTCAACAGCACTTTCATATTAGAACTCACATATATAACTACTTCATCAACATTTTCTGACTTAACCACACATACTTACTCCAAAACCATTTCCAGATTTAACCAAAATACCTACTACAACATCACTTCCAGATTTAAACATATATATCTGCTCCAACAACACTTCCAGATTTAAACATACATACCTACTCCAACAACACTTTCAGACTTAAGCACACCTACCTACTCCAACAATACTTCCAGATTTAAACACACATATCTGCTCCAACAACACTTTCTCACTTAACCTCCCATACCTACTCCAAAAACTCGTTTAGACTTAACCATATATACGTACTCCAACTTTTCCAGATTTTACCACACATACCTACTCGAAAAACACATCCACATTTTAGCACACAAACCTACTCTAGCACCTTCAGATTTATCCACACATATCTACTGTAACAATTCCATTCCTGATTTAACCACTGATACCTACTCCAACAACACATCCAGATTTAGCCAACGATAAAGCACTTCCTGATTTAACCAAAAGTATCTACTCCAACAAGATTCCCAGATATAGCCACAAATATCTACTCTAACAACATCATCCATCATACTCTAACAATTCCATTCCAGATTTGACCACTGATAGCTAGTTTAAAAACACTTACAGATTTAACCATAGATGCATACTCCAACAAACAAAATCAGACTCTACCAGAGACCAACTCCAAGAAACACATTAAGCTTTAACTATTCCAGTGGTGACCATTCATTAACATAGCTAGGATAGTTTGGCCATTAAGCATAGGACTTTATCCAAAGCTTAGCGATTGGCCTCTGCAATATTAATAACAATTTTACGGATCGAACAGTAAAATATTTGATGGGTGGTATATTGCCTGTTTCTACATTCTCTCTACAATGTAAAAAAAATAATTTGTTTGGAATAATTCTTAAGCCTCCTGTTTTCGTGGGCTCCAGGGGCGCCCGCAGAATTTTTTTAGGGTAAGGGTAGGAGGTATATTTGTGGTGGTTAGCTATTACGTTTTACTGACGAAGACTAAAATATGTTTAGATTTGTAATCCGGCATGGATGGGGCATGCCCCCACCCACCACCTTGCCGCTAATATGCGGGCGCCCATGGCGGACCCCTATGCTTTGCATAATTTTCCTTTAAGGTAGCTACCCCCTGAGCGGGTTAAAACTTTAACAATCTGAAATGTATCACATTTGTTTTCACCAACAATACTGAGTGTATACACAACAACCACAGGGAGTGTACATAAAACAACAATAGAGAGTTTACAAACAACAACTATTCAGGATAAACAACGAATCAACAAATTACGTGATAAATGGAATACATATTGGTAGAGTTATCGCAACCAAGCATGTTGACCTGCATAAAACTAGTTTCGGAGAGAAAATGCCACCCTTCCACAGCAATGCAGCAGGATACTGTCATTGGCGGCTTTAGTCATTTTGAAGCCTAAGGCAAACACAGGCATGGGACCTCCACACACAACCATTGTCTCCCCCTTTTCAGACCTTATTTATCAGAAAAAGATGTACTTGTAACTTGCCACCAGTCGTCACCCATCAATGGTCTTCCGTCTTCTATCTTGTGCTCCTATGGTGATCTTGCGAGCCTGGGCCTCATCAAATCTTGTGATCACTAATTCTATATCCAGTGACTTGCTAGCTTCATGCTTAATTGAGAGAGCAGACAGCCTGTCCTGTGACATACTTGACCTGAGGTACGTTTTAATCAGTTTTAGTGATGAGAAGCTTCTCTCACCTGTACCTACTGTCATTGGAAGAGCGAGAAGAAGTCTGAGAGCTGTACTCAAATTTGGATATATGTCAAGGATATTCTCCTTGTAAATATAATCAAGCATCTCAGATGGTGATGAGATGTGTGTGGGGAAGTATCTAACTACACCATTTACTTAAAGCTTCAGGTCCTCTGCATAAATGTCATCCATTTCTCTGCTCCAGTCTGTGACACCATTCATCGAGCTTTCCTACCTTCTCAGTGTCTCTCTCTCTCTCAAATGAGTAGAGAAATCCATATGGCTCATACAGGTTTCCATGGGTGAAAATCTGTCCTTTAATGTGAAAAGGGTTCTATCTGTTAGAGGCAGGAATAACCCTCTCTGAAAGAGCTCTTCTACAGATGACTAAGTCTGCTCTCTTCCTTCATACTCAAACTGTCTAGATGTTCTTCTCTGACGCACCTTTGGCTAGCTCATCTCCTCGTTAAGCCTCTCTGATATCTCCCTGACATTAGTTGCAGCAGAGATCAATCCATAATCTCAAACTTTCTCAAGGAATTCTGTCACTGTACTTATCCCTTTCCTGTCTCAACTGAAACGTCTGTCTCAAATGAAACTGAAACGCAGGATCTTGCTCACTACTTGTTTCGAACAACATATCGTAGCACACAATGGCAATTACCACAAAAGACCATTTTTGCATCTCCTTACAGATGCATCCAGCTGTTGAAACAACATCTGCATCCCGTTTCCCTGTGGCGTACTCCTTTAAATCAGCCTGGGCCTTCACAATTCCAGAGAGCTCGACAGTTGGAAAGATCCAAACCTAGTATTTCTAGGTGCCGTAAAATTTCTCTCACAAGCCTTTTCCTGTAGTGTCAAGTGCCTGAAGAAAACCAACAAAGTCCTCATGGATAGAGGCACCTTTTTAGGTCTCACAGTTTACATTTCGCAACACCACTGATTGCTCCTCGGTTTGACTGAGGTCAGTAGTGCAGTCCATGATTACTGCATAATATTTGGCTTTCTTTACTCTCTCCTCAATTTCATAAGTTGTACATTTTGCAGTCAGGGACATTAGTTCCTTTTGAATATGCTTGCTTAAATAAGTGTCACTGATCTCTTTTGCCCGAAGTCTCCTCAAATGTTCTCGCATGACTGGGTCAAACTGAGCTATCTCTTCTACTTGCGTAAGGAAATTTCCATCGCCAGATTCAAACAACCTGTCTGAGTGACCACGAAATGCAAGATTACGCTCGGCCAAATGGTACACAATTGCAATTAATCTTCTTAAAATTTCTTTCCAGATGCTTACTTCCAGACTAATTAGATCTAGGTTCACCTGATCTATAGCTGTGTTTATCGTTTCTGTGAAAGAATGCGCCAGGAATCCATATGTGTGATTTGTTCAGCAGACTTCTCATGCTGTCTCAATTTAGCTGAAAGATTTTTCCAGTTATTGAACCCATCTCCACATAGCTAAGTGCTCTTTTCTGTTTCCAAATAGAAAGCAAGAAAAGCACATAACACAGTCCTTTTTTCACTGTACACGAGCCAAAACCTGCTTATCTTTTCTCCATTCCTCATTTGCATGTAATAATTACTGCTTGAAAATCTGTGCCCCTCGTAATTTATTGGAAAAACTCTGCCCTTGACTTCTCTTGGTCCCCTCTTCGCTATTGAGCAGCGTTCTCTGTCTGACCATTGTTCGGCCAGAGTGCTGGATCATTTTCAATTATAACACATTGATTGATTAGAGTGACTGCTACTCAAGGGGTCTAGTTGCTGAGTATTATGTGTATCACCATCTTTGTCATCGCCATAGTTATCATCATGGATAGCGAAAGCGGCAGTTCTCCAGTCGAAGGATCCTATAAAGTTGTCTTGTATGTTGTCCCCACATCGCTCGAGCAGCCTGGGCTGATACTATCGGTGGGTAGCTCCTCTTCAACAACGATAGCATTGCTAGCGCAAGCAACGGCTTCGTGCTACTCTTTAGCAACGATAATGTTAGAGTTGTCAGTAGCCGTCTTGAAAAAAAATTGTTACTTTTGAAAATTTTGCTAAAAGCTTTCTGCTTTCTTCCAGTTTCCTCCTTTTTTCTGACCACTTGGTAGCTTCGCTTCATTTTTCAGCCGTCTGTAGTCTACAGCTTCCATCATATTGATACGTTTGTATACAAGACACACACAAATGTGCAGTAGGATAATATAATAGTCCAATGTATTAGGTTATGTGGGAGATATTCACCATTAAGTTCAACATTCGGATAGCATTTTAGCGTATCGATGTTTAGATATATAATTATGTGGTGACAAGTAGGACAACAAATCGTAACCATACGTTTATAAGGCGTTCTACGGGGCCCTTGGTAGTTTGGGGCCTACGGCAATTGCCGACCTTTGCCTAAGGGTAAGTCCGCCTCTGTTTATTGGTGAAAAGTAGGACAACAAATCGTAACCATACGTTTATAAGACGTTCTACGGGGCCCTTGGTAGTTTGGGGCCTACGGCAATTGCCGACCTTTGCCTAAGGGTAAGTCCGCCTCTGTTTATTGGTGAAAAGTAGGACAACAAAGCGTAACCATAAGTTTATGAGGCGTTTTACGGGGCCCTTGGTAGTTTGGGGCCTAAGGCAATTGCAGACCTTTGCCTAATGGTAAGTCTGCCTCTGGATGCTGTAGGAACCCAAGTCTTCGAGAGGCACAATGCCTTGTTCTACTTCAAAAGATATTCTAAAATCTGGTTATATATCGTATTTCGGCCTGGAAGACCATTCCAGAGTTTCTGTGTGATGTTGCTATGGATATGAAATACAGTGGCGCAACAAGAATAAACAGACAAGGACTTTGTCAACCATTTAAATTAAATCATTAAATCACTTTTGCATATTTTGTCACAGTTACAACAATGTTATTATTGCTTAATACTATGTACGCTATGATTGTAACTTTGTTAAAAACGGTAATAAAATATTTTAAATAATATTCATACCACACATGGTATTTTTTGTTTATTATGTTAATATCTCAATGAAAAAAATTTAAATTATGTCCTCTTATAAAACCAAGCAACTTAAAATATTCCAAATGTGACAAAATTTTACTTTAGTCCAGTAACTATTCATCCCTATGAATCTCTCATAACAGTGAAAATTTCAATTGTGCCGTTTTCCCCCTATATTCCTTGTTGACAGTATATTAAAACATCCATACTAAATTTGTATAGCCTTTCTAGTCTAGTTTATTATATCTTTGCATCAAGCATACAACAACTTTAAATACAATCGGCATATCATTTATATACGCCTATAACAAACAATCAGAAATTTTAAATTAACTTATTTATTTCAATTTAATGACAATATATTTTAATTTGTTATTTATCATTTTTTTTGTAAGGGAGCATTCTTAGATTATTTGTTAACCAATAAGGAAAGGTCATTTAAAACCATTAAAAGAAAAAGGTCCTCCCTTAGCTTGGTGTGGTAGGAAGTATACGGAGTATACTCTGAGTATACGGAGAGAAAGATCAAGGGATGCCAGAGGCGATTAGTTACTGGCCGTATAATTTCACTGAGACACCTTTCTCTAAATGAATTTGTCGCTGATGAATCGACGCCAGGTAGTTCTGAATATATGAAAGGGTAGCGTGCTACAAAGGCTACAAAAAGCAACACTAAATACATGTATACACGTTGGGTGGGGTACTGTAAAGGGTTAAGATAGCCGCCAGGCTTGGAAAGCAACAGGTTTTGATTGGAGCGCACGGTAATAAAGTTTATATAGTGACATTCTACGGCAATCGATTATTTTGTTACAGCTGTAGGTACCTTCAGTTACCGTTCTACCTGGAGGAATATCACGCACAAAATGTTGGTCAAAATACATTGTCGTTACTATGAATTAAAAATATCTTGCAGACAAGAAAACACTCATTCATGAATCAACCCATCCTTCCATTTTTACATCGATTAGATATATTAATAATTATAAAACACAAATAGACGAGTCAAAACGTCCCTCTATACTAACCCAGGGGCGATCTAAAGTACATGTATTCACATACCATCCCGTTTTATTTTGTATGCTTACCGATTTGAAAAAGAAAAGCATAAAGGTTTTAAAAAATGCCAAATAAAGTCATATTGTATTCACTGATTTATCATTTTTAACCTAGTTGTCGCTAATGAGTACTATCACTCTCATATTATATTTGAAAGCAAACGGAAGCTCTCGATGTAAAGAAGCAAACAGGCTGCTAGTTGTCCATTGCTAGTTTCTAGAACATACCATTTTAGTAAAAGAAAAATGTGTCGTCTGTCTTCAATATCTGCAATATCTAACTGAATATTTCTAAAACAAATTAAACAAATAAATATGATAAACTATTGTATATATGTGTTCAAAGAGATTAAATTCAAAAGTTACGTACTTAATGAGATTTTCCAAGACGATGAACTACATCACGTCTGTTGTTTAAAAATATAGACTCGTTCAAACAAACATGGGGACCGTTTTGGAAAAGAAAAACCTCGTTTTTATTCGAAACCAACAAATTTACAGTATGTGGGACCACCTGGCGACCTTAATGTTAGAACTTATAACTAAATCGATGAATGAAATGACTAAGTTTTGTGCATTTTTTATATCATTGATGCCTTCTATTTGTAAAAATTGTGTTGGTGGTGGGGTTTCAAACAAATGGGAAGGTGGGAGAATACATTAGAAACATCACCAGATGCGAGTGATAAAGGCCAGCATCTGGCACAGGATTTCCAGTATGTTGTCTCGGAACTATGCACATTAAGCGTTTTATGACAGAACTGTAAGCATATAGCTTGTAAAGAAATCGTAGTCTAGGAACCGTTAAAGTTTTTTTTTGTTCTCTCACTTACCCACAACCCCACCTCGCACCTCACAATCAACCTCACTATCATTATAATTTTCTTTTTCATATATAAAATGAGATGCTAAAGGCAAATTGGATTTTATGTCATTCAATATTGGTTCACTAAAATATATATATAAACACTGACATAACTCAAATTTGCTGAGGTACCGTATTTTCAAAAGAGATGTGTATGCACTGTCTTATTTTTAAATAGTAAATCAAGTTCAATATAATACACTGCTTAGTGTATAATTTGTACCCTCATAGTGGAGCAAGGTTCTGCTCTTGCGCAACAGTGTACCGTAAAAGTATTTCCGCTATTATGCAACATATAATATTAGTTTCCACATTTTTACTCCATTCAGACCTATCTAAATATTAAAGCTAAACTTTCTGGCAAATATTTTTAAGACATTTTAAGCCAGTTAATAAATGCGTAAAAATAATTCGGCGTTGATTGTAAACTCAAGATAGTGTTTTGAAAACAGATCGTTAAAACCAGACAGATGATGTAAGGCAACATTCTTGACTGGATACGAGTTGCATGATCTAATTTGAACTTGGTGCACTTTGGAATAAATGTTATAGGTTGTTACCTGTATAGCTGGTTATAAGCCAAAAACACCACCGTAATATCACGTTATATATATTCCACTGTAATATCAGATCATATAAATTCCACTGTAATATCAGATTATATACATTCCACTGTAATATCAGATTATATACATTCCAGTGTAATATAAGATTACATACATTCCACTGTAATATCAGATTATATACATTCCAGTGTAATATAAGATTACATACATTCCACTGTAATATCAGATTATATACATTCCACTGTAATATCAGATTATATACATTCTACCGTAATATCAGATTATATACAATCCAGGGTAATATCAGATTATATACATTCCAGGGTAATATCAGATTATATACAATCCAGGGTAATATCAGATTATATACATTCCACTGTAATATCTACCGTAATAGCAGATTATATACATTCCAGGGTAATATCAAATTATATACAATCCAGTGTAAGGTCAGATTATATACATTCTACCGTAATATCAGATTATATACATTCCAGGGTAATCTCAGATTATATACAATCCAGGGTAATATCAGATTATATACATTCCACTGTAATATCTACCGTAATAGCAGATTATATACATTCCAGGGTAATATCAGATTATATACATTCCAGGGTAATATCAGATTATATAAATTCCAGTGTAAAATCGCGAGGCCCCTCAGGGAGCTTACATGCCTGTGATACTCAAAACAACGGGCATTATTACTACTTGTGTTTACACCGTACCCAAAAGACATCACTGCTCGTGTTTACACCATGCCAAAGAGGCATTACTACTTGTGTTTACACCGTACCCAAAAGGCATCACTGCACGTGTTTACACCATGCCAAAGAGGCATTACTACTTGTGTTTACACCGTACCCAAAAGGCATCACTGCTCGTGTTTACACCATGCCAAAGAGGCATTACTACTTGTGTTTACACCGTACCCAAAAGGCATCACTGCTCGTGTTTACACCATGCCAAAGAGGCATTACTACTTGTGTTTACACCATACCCAAAAGGCATCACTGCTCGTGTTTACACCATGCCAAAGAGGCATGACTACTTGTGTTTACACCATACCCAAAAGGCATCACTGCTCGTGTTTACACCATGCCAAAGAGGCATTACTACTTGTGTTTACACCATACCCAAAAGGCATCACCGCTCGTGTTTACACCATGCCAAAGAGGCATTACTACTTGTGTTTACACCGTACCCAAAAGGCATCACTGCTCGTGTTTACACCATGCCAAAGAGGCTTTACTACTTGTGTTTACACCGTACCCAAAAGGCATCACTGCTCGTGTTTATACCATGCCAAAGAGGCATTACTACTTGTGTTTACACCGTACCCAAGAGGCATCACTGCTCGTGTTTACACCATGCCAAAGAGGCTTTACTACTTGTGTTTACACCGTACCCAAAAGGCATCACTGCTCGTGTTTACACCATGCCAAAGAGGCATTACTACTTGTGTTTACACCGTACCCAAGAGGCATCACTGCTCGTGTTTACACCATGCCAAAGAGGCATTACTACTTGTGTTTACACCATACCCAAGAGGCATCACTGCTCGTGTTTACACCATGCCAAAGAGGCATTACTACTTGTGTTTACACCA
Source organism: Potamilus streckersoni (assembly GCA_016746295.1). Lineage (NCBI taxonomy): Eukaryota > Metazoa > Mollusca > Bivalvia > Unionida > Unionidae > Potamilus > Potamilus streckersoni. Next base: position 528,538 of record JAEAOA010000554.1, on the reverse strand, counting down.
TACCCAAAAGGCATCACTGCTCGTGTTTACACCATGCCAAAGAGGCATTACTACTTGTGTTTACACCGTACCCAAAAGGCATCACTGCTCGTGTTTGCACCATGCCAAAGAGGCATTACTACTTGTGTTTACACCGTACCCAAGAGGCAACACCTCTCGTGTTTACACCATGCCAAAGAGGCATTACTACTTGTGTTTACACCATGCCCAAGAGGCATCACTGCACGTGTTTACACCATGCCAAAGAGGCATTACTACTTGTGTTTACACCGTACCCAAGAGGCATCACCGCTCGTGTTTACACCATGCCAAAGAGGCATTACTACTTGTGTTTTCACCGTACCCAAGAGGCATCACTGCACGTGTTTACACCATGCCAAAGAGGCATTACTACTCGTGCTTACAACATACCCAAGAACCATCACAATTCGTGTTTACACCATACCCAAGTGGCATTGCTTTTCGTGATTGCAGCATACCCAATAGGGATTGCTTCTCGTGTTTAAACCATACCCAAGAGCCATCGCTACTTGTGTTTACAGCATACCCAAGAGGCATCACTACTCGTGTTTACACCATACCCAATTGGCATTACTAATCGTTTTTACAGCATACCCAAGAGGCATCACTACTCGTGTTTACACCTTACTCAAGAGGCATCACTACTCTTGTTTACACCATACATAAGAGCCATCACTACTTGTGTTTACACCATACCGGACAGGCATCACTACTCGTGTTTGCACCATACCCAAGTGCAATTATTACTCGCGTTTACACCGTAACATAGAGACATCACTATTCGTGTTTTAAGCATACCCAAGAGGCATCACTTCTTGTGTTTACACCATACCCAAGAAGCACCATTACTCACACCATACGAAAGAGCCATCACTACTCATGTTTACACCATACCCAAGAGCCATCACTACTCGTGTTTACACCATACAGAACAGGCATCACTACTTGTGTTTGCACCATACCCAAATGCAATTACTACTCGTGTTTACACCATACCCAGGAGCCATCACTACTCGTGTTTACACCATACCCAAGAGCCATCACCACTCGTGTTTACACCATACCGAAGAGGCATCACTATTCGTGTTTACAGCATACCGAAGAGTCATCACTATTCGTGTTTACACCATACCCAAGAGGCATCCCTACTGGTGTTTACAGCATGCCCAAGAGGCGTCACTACACGTGTTTATACCATATCCAAGAGCCATCACTACTCGTGTTTACACCATACCCAAGAGGCATCACTATTCGTGTTTACACCATACCTAAGAGCCATCACTACTCGTGTTTACACCATACAGAAGAGGCATCACTGCTCGTGTTTAAAGCATATCGAAGAGTCATCACTACTCGTGTTTACACCATACCCAAGAGGCATCCCTGCTGGTGTTTATAGCATACCGAAGAGGCATCACTACTAGTGTTTACACCTTACCCAAGTGCTATCACTACTTTTGTTTACACCATACCCAAGAGGCATGACTACTCGTGTTTACACCATACCCACTATACCCAAGTGCAATTACTACTCGTGTTTACCCCATACCCAAGTGCCATTACTACTCGTTTTTACAGGATACCCAAGATGCATCACTAGTCGTGTTTACACCATACCAAAGAGCCATCGATACTCGTGTTTACACCATACCCAACATGTCGTAATATAAAGAGACATTACTACATGGGTCGGTAGGGTTTAACATGAACGTGTTCTTATCTACTCACACAATAATATATAAAATATATGTAGATCGTAGTTTTTCAAAAGGCAGATATCATGTATATCTTGTTTATAGTGACAGTGGTCACACGAGGAGTAGGACTATAACTCAGTCATACCACTCCAATTCAAACAGGTAAAACTGTTTTGGTGGCAAGGCAAATTTCGTGCTATCAGACAGTTTTTAGACAAAAACAAAAATTAGAGTTTTGGAATTATATCATCCTTGCCGAGCGAGCTGGTCCAAACTAGAAATTGTTGTCTCCTCAGGTTACTGTATACACTTGATTCATATCGGTTTTATTAATATAGCCGAGACACGGAAGAATAATCTATTGTACAAGCTTGTGTGACAAGACCAGGAATCATGGCGATGACGTCAGTCTTTACGTACGTGCATTTGCACATTGATACAACGATCGATAACGCACGGAGAACATCGATAGAGTAGCTGACTGGTAATAACAATAATACTAATAACTCACATAAAGCTACAAACGCACAAACAAAATCACGCTACAATAGAGATCCATTCGTTTCACAAAATTGGGTGAGGTGGCAGTAATAATAAACTGAATCTTGAATAATCTACGATATTTTTCAGCGCTAATAAAATTGTAAAATTAGCGGCAGTGATACTGGCACGATTTGCATCTATGACCCACTAGGTGAAAATCACATGCTGACAAAGCCAACCATATCGAGAGGTGTAGCTATAAGTTCAAGATGGTTGTTGATGTGGGTTCGCTGTATGCTATATCAGCGCCATTTACATTTAAGACCAACTGGACATCATTAGATAATTTCTAGCTAAATATGACTGTTCAATTAGAGCTGTTATAAGGAGATTTTGTGAGATGAGGTTATATTTGACTTTAGATTTGCGCAATTGTTATTGTTTAATTTCTGCTAGACATCAGAATAAGTCTTTTAGAGAAAGCCATGTTTATATGAATATCCATCAACGAGGATCTGTGATAGCACGATTTCCAAGATGGCCACTATGGTTGCCATATTGGATGTCCGAGCAGCAACTTTGCACTGTGTACCAGCTAGTCGATGGGCTGAAACTGGCTGCAAAATTTCAAGGCAATTCCCCAAGGAATTTAGAAGAACTCGTGATAAATGAGCTCTTAACGGATTAACAACAGACTATCCCATAAGCTCTTATGTTCTTTGAGTGGTAGAATTAAAATTAAAATAAAAAAGCAAGCAAGAAATGATTATCTTCATATACATTACTTTAAGGATAGTAACTAGTAGGAATTTCAAGTACACAATGAAAATAAACTCCTCCGTCCAGTGGCAGTAGTAAAAGTAATCCATGTTTACGACACGTATGTATGTATGTATGTATGTATGTATGTATGTATGTATGTATGTATGTATGTATGTATGTATGTATGTATGTATGTATGTATGTATGTATGTATGTATGTATGTATGTTTGTATGTATGCACAGATGATTTGATATTCACAGCATCTATACATTCACGTGCGTTACCTACTTGTCGATTCTTATAAATACTGTTGCTTTTTAACAGTTTGTTGTCTTTGTATAAGAAATTTTATGGACTAAATGTTTGTGAAACCTTTCACTTTAATGCTTTTTATCCACCATTTTGTGAATATGTTTCAGTGGATCTTTCGGCTAAGTTCATCACAGTGGCTTATATGTATATGCATGTTATAGAGGTGTTTGTGATTTTGATTTTTAACGCAACTTGAACAATTTTCAATCATATCGCTACATGTCTACATTGTGGCACTTTATAGTGGTGTCATCATGTCAAAGAAATGTGACATGACGTCTCACCCAGTCACATTATCCTGACAAAAGAACCTAACCAAGGCCTCTTATTGCTGACCGCCAATCGGGGCATCTTCTAGTACATTTTTTTAAAAAAAGTTTTAGGTATGACTCGGTTGGGATTTAAGCCCCCAACCTCCTGCATCCGAGACGGACGTTCTAACTACTTAGGTCACCGCAGACGTCATATTGTCTCTTAATTGTGATGGATAATGCACAGTAATTACACAATAAAAATGTTCACAAAATTAAATTTATGAGAATTGTTTTAGAGAAAAAGAGAAATGTGAAAGTGAACAATGCATTATAATTTTTTTTTATTGTATTCTGCCATGACCAGATATGTAACCACACGATCTCATTATTTCGGAATGTTTATTCTTGCTACGATTATAAATGTTAACCAGTTATGCATTCGGATGATCGATAGGTTAGTATCTTTACCTTATATTATAACATTGCGGTAGTTTTTGGTATTCTCAGATAGCATCATTGTGTAACGTGAGATTTACTTTTATTAATAAAGTTTTGTTCGGTTCTCGTGTATGACTTCATACTGGGCTAAACGACCAAATTGCCAATCAAAACACTTCAAAAGAAACAAAATCCGACACGATTATTAGCTGGGATCTAACAGACTTTGTTATACTATACTTGTTCTACATGTATCCATCATCCACCGAGTCAATGCATCCAGATTAAAGCATTTTATCGACAAAGTGTCCATTGCCGGTATGAATTGATTAGATGACGGTAAGGATTCTTTTTTTTTAAAAAAAATGATTATATAGAAGATAGACTTGAACGGGCGGTACTGCATTTGATGTGAAACAATTATGCTGAAAGGTGCGGTGGTGCTTGAGTTTAAACAAGAACATGTATAGGTGCACACTATAGCAACAGTAGATATCGACTGAGGCGATACTTTCTAATTGGATACAAAGAGTTTACTTAATTATGTTCGCAAACAACCTCATAAAGTTTAGAGAAAAAAAAATTGAACATAAATTAAAAGGTTAAACGTAATACTGTCACCAAGTATGAGGTAACTTATTCAGTCATAATCCATGCTTTGTGGCAACAACTATGTCAAATATAATAAAACTAAGAGAGAAACAAATCCCCTGAGCCCTATTGGAGTGACAATTATCCATGGCATGAATTCATGGACAATTAAAAAAAGATGTGTTGCAATTATTACAAACTATATCATAATCTGAAAATTCAGCCCTGTAGTTGACATTAGAACAGACAAATTCATGATTTAGTGAAACACAGCTCTTTCTAGTTTTAGATCTCATGATAAATTGTGTGTGGTATGGATTTTAAATGTAGCCTTAATTTAACAGCTAGTCAGTCATATTGCTAAGATGTCTGCAGTGTGTCAGTTTATAGTCCTGTCTAGCACTGGGCCATCATGCTGTAGACATGTAACATGATGTCCCACCCAAGCACATTATTCTGACCAGTCCTAGCACTAACCTCGTAATGCGGAGAGCCGAGCGAGACAGCTGTTAGTACAATTTTTATAAGACTTAGGTATGACTCGTTTGAGGTTTGAACTCCCGACCTTCCGCATCCGAGGCGGACGTTCTAACTACAAAGCCACATGAAAATGAAATGCTGAACAAATAAAGCTAATTACATCCTAGCCCAATACGGAAAACCATTTATAATATGAAAATCGTTTGAAGAGAATGGTCTTAAACTTTGTGTTAATTGGAAGAACATATTTTGTTTTGTCAATTGATCAAGTCTTGAGAAAGAAGTTAAAGAAGGTCCTAATACAAGTAGATTCTTGCTGACGTAAGTAATGATGCTACCATATCGAAGCAAGAAGCTTTGTATATAGTATAAGATACATTATTATTAAGGCAAATTAGCAATTAAGACATGTAAAGAAAAAATAGGTTGTACCAGAGATAATAGTTTGGAACAAGTGAAATGCATGTGGGGTTTAGTGCATTTTCTGAAACCATCTTAAGTTCAAAATTCCTTAAATGGTCGTTATAATGCTCATCAATATTTTCCATAATTTAAACAAATTCCATGGACGAGAGTATATAATAGATATGCGCTAAATGAGGTATCTAGGAATAAAAAAAGCATCAAAATTGATTCTCAAAATATATTTTATGTATTATTTTCAATAGTAACTTTAATCAGATCTTATTTTTCATTCGTTTCTAAATGTCTCGACCTTTTCTTCAAAATTTTGAATAGTTCGGGTACTGCCGTTATTCGCCAGTGTGATTGTCAAATATTATTTTCTTTAATTACTGGTTCAATGGTCTGTACATTTCTATGCTATATCAGGCCAGCAATATCAAACAAGACGAAGCCCAGAAATATATGCTACACCACTAAAAAATACAAACACATTACTTTCAGTCTAAAATGTACTACAGCTTTTTCAGAACAATTTTTAAGTTCAGTTGTGTAAAACTGACTTGGTTAGTTTTTGTTTACATTTTGTCTAGACACGTGCCGACAATTACTGTACTTTAAGCAGTGGTTCAACTTTTAATGCAATGTGATAAACGCGACAGAGCAACCCAGCCTCCCATAAATACGTATGAAACCAAGGTCATGATCAAAATCGGTGTTTAACCAGCGCCTCCCTGATAGCGACGCCTGTTGCTATAATAATAAGGTAACAAACATCCTGAAACAGCAAAATTAATACAAAGCGAAATATTCGTTTCATGTGTTTAATATCTTAAAATATTTCCAGTTACTTCAATAAATAAATCGATAATAACAGGTTATAAATGCATCATTAAGTCAGGCCACGATTTGTCACCCCACATTTTACAATAGAGTGACCTAGTTTCCGGCTAACACAAAGGAGCGACAGGCTTTAGTGAAACGCTTCACTGCCTCTCAGACACGACATAAACACCTCGTCATGGCGACGTGAACAATAAAAATACCACAAGTCTCCATTGAACAAAGGCGTTCCCGGTTTTCACCGGATAACCATAGTTTGATGACTAACGGGCCATGGCAAGACATTGAACGATAGGGCGGACAAAGGTTCTTGGCTTCGAGAGGCTCCCAGTGGGGTAACGGACAAAATAAGAAAGAAAAACAAATACAAGAAAATCAACTTATTTATCAATTTGGAATACTTAAAATTTAGCACAGCCATCTCTTTATATAAAAGTTAAAGCCACTATATTAAACTGTACAAAAAGCCAGTAATTTGAACATCTGCCCTTAAATCAATAAGCTTTATGGAAACCCAATTATTATACACTCAGGCTATGATCTAATAAGGTGAGCGTCTTCATTCTTTGTTTAAATAAGGAAACGACAAAAACGGGAAATTCCAGTGAAACGAAACGAAGGAACAAACTACCACGACAAAAAATAAGAACCATATCTTGTTGATATATGAGGTGTGAACATATTTTGAAAATTATAAGGAAACTCTCCTTATAAGCAGGATGGCTATTAAATTTACCCACAAGTGAAAATGATGAACGGGAGAAAAACTGAAAACCCCACTAGTAGCCTCAATCGTTACAATCCCAAGAATCAATTACCTCACGGCTGGTTTGCAAATGTGTGGTAAAACAATAAATAATATTGGCAGAGAAAGTTCTGAGATCAATAATATGATGATACACTATGCTGCAAGGAACACTTTCGATGATCCAATAGTTTAATTTCCGTTCCTAAAAGTTAATGTTCATGTGTGTTGGACACGACTAACACAGACTGTATAATGTAATCAGGTAAAATTCATTGCACAAGTCTTTATCACACTGTTAATACACTTACATCCATTATCGTATGGATAATCAAATGTAACTCGACAACGCCTTACATTTTGTTCATAATGAAACAACCGAGCATATAATTTGCACAGATAACGATAATTTGACATTCGTCCATACACCTTTTTCTCCAATACTCACACTGCTAAGGCAATTACACTGGACAAAGGCATTGAATCCACTTTAACTTCAATACTGCATGAAACACTGTCTGATTTTAGATGACAAGTTCCTAACCGTTGTGATCGCTCATGAATAGTGGAATGTACACTCGACTGAGATTCACTTTCCGAGTTTTGTTCCATTGGTCCATCTTGACACAAACCCCTGAACCCCGAATTAAAGATGGTGACCAGACTGGATATTTGAGATGTTTCCGTCTGCATGCTTTCGACACCGTCATTTGAATCTTCTTCGTACTCGCTGTGCACCGAATTAGCATCGTTGTCCATTCGGGGTTTTTTGGGAGTAACCAACTCGCAATCAAAGTCACGTGATCTTCTTCTCTTGCCACAACACTTGATACACAATTTGTTCTTTACATTTTCACTGACAGTGTAAGTGTGACTTTCCTGTAAAACCCCATTGTCTGTGATCATTGGATTTGAAAAACTACAGTGTGTTGACTTTTCTGCGCAGGATGAAACATGAGTAGGAGCGTTGTTTTCCTTGTTTTCAAAGTCATTTACGTCAATGGCGACCTCTGACCCAGGTAAGACGCGCGAGTCACTGACCTCGTTTCGAGTACACTCAACTTCCACTGACACGTTGTTGTCTGCGTGTTCTTCAGTTTGAATTTTACTTACAGTGTCTTTTGGTAGTTCCGATGGTGAATATTTTGCCGTCTCGGGTTGAGATTTTCGGCTAGCTATCATATTATGGAAACTTTCCATCATGTAAGCAGTCCGGGCTTTATTCAACACACAAGCCACTAAGAGGTTCTTATGCAAGTTGATACCACCGCGCTGTTGTCGTGAAGCTACTATTTTTCCCAAAGATACTGTGATTAGCTTTTGTGCTTCAATTGCTGCCATTTTTGTTGATTATTTACTTAAACTTCTTTCTCAAAGTCCTTAAACGATGTTTCAGAATCAGTAATTACACTCCGATTGCTGCACAACACTGACTCCCGTCTCTGGCAGCCTTGCTACTATAATGGCGTAGCGTAGTAAAACATCCTACTTATGATATGTTTGACGTCATTGTCGCGAGGGACAACCAATCAAAATCGCACTAAAGGTTCTCGTCATTAGAATTGACCAATCAACGCAGACCCTAATTATAGATTTTAACTTTCCACAGTATGATAGTCTAAATATAGTTCATGACCGTCGGAATAAAGGAAAATTGCATGTAACTAAGTTAGCCTCCACGTGTTTAAACCTGCCTGAGTCACGGTAATAATCACTAAGGATATACACGCACCACGTGATAATGACCGGAATTTTACTCCGAATTTTCACAGGTGCTTTGTCTAAAGATAACCGTAGACGCTAATTGTTGTTTTATACCGCAGCTTAATAACATGGCCTCAATAATACAGTTCTGGTAACACATACGCTCTTGGTTGCGGAGATTACTGGAAAATTAGGGAATATAAATCTGGAGATAGCTGGAAATTTGTGAATCAAGCCCGATAACTGGGTCAATGGTTAACGATATTGTGGGGCTCTCCAAGGAGATTGTAGGAGTAATCCCGTATTAAAAATAACTTTGTTGGTCTAGTTGCACAATTTTCTTTAAAGTCTGTGATATTTGACTACGAGATATGAGATAGATCAGGGTAATGCAAACTGGGTGACAATTTTAAAAAATAAAACAAAATTGTAAAAAAAAAAAAAATACACCAGAAAAACGATATTTTCAATGCAGCTGTAATTTACAGGTTTTATATTTGCCACTATAGAAATTAGTAGGCAAAAAATACAACTGAAAATGTTTCTTCTTCTAACCGTACACGAATGTTTATTAACATTTTCAAAAAAATGATTAAAAACATGTTTATATCAAGACTAACTAATTTTTATGAATAGTCTACATCTTGGTTAAAATGAACATGTTAATAACATGTCTTGATCGTTAATACGTGAATTACCTTTCAACAATGCATTAAATGGTTTCCATATTTCTAGGACCATTTCTAGGTCGGCGCGTTTGACAAGTGCGATGTAGGACTATGATACGATGTCGGGATTTTCCAAAGCAAGACGCAGATCAGGTCACGAGCATATCACTGCTTCACTGGGGTCACTGCATCCCTGGGGTACTAGTACACCACTCATTCATCATGGTCATCATTTTTGTCCATTTTCCCTTTTTTTGTATCCTTTGACCATCCCTTTGTCCGTTGCCTTGCATATGTCTAGTATAGATTGCATGGATACGTTTGATAATAAACAATAATATCAGTCTATTCACCGAAAGAAAATTATTCCATTAAAACAGGGCTTAAAAAGGATAGTGGGCAACCTGGAATATATCCCTGAGGCCCACGCCGGTAAGGAAGCCCGGGCCGAACAACACATTTTAATTTTATTTTTTAAAAAAAATTGTTTTACCTATAACTAGGAGAGGTCTGGGAGTCTTTTACCATAGGGCACGCGATCATTCTCCACGGCCCTCCTTTAGAACATGCAACTGTAAAACAAAGAATAGGAATGGAAAGATTTGACTTTACCGGTCAATTAAAGGTAATCCATACTTACAAGTCAGTTAAGGGAAATACGCTGGGTAATTGTTGGAACTTAAACGTGCGCCAGGAGATTCTGACCTAAACACAATCGCTAATACGTAATCCTACACGCTTGTTATATACTGTTAAATTTCTTATACTCTGTTATGCAGTTTGAATTGATTTCGTTATCTGTCAAAAAGTAGTGAACAGTACTTCCTCGATTTTTATCGCTTAAAATGCTTAAGGACTAAACACCAATACGGAAGTTTTTACATTGTAGATTCAATGTGCAATATGGTTGAAAAACAAATTATCCTTACTACTTCATTGTTGCTTCTGCTCTTTTGTACACAAGTAATAAAAAGAGTGAGTACAGAACAAGAATAACTGTGCATCGCGAAATGTTATTATTTAAAAGAGCTATTCCAGACATAAGCAAATAACCGATGCAGACGCAACCACAAGAATTGGGTAAAAAGTATTTACGAGAGAATGAATGAATGAATGAATGAATGAATGAATGAATGAATGAATGAATGAATGAATGAATGAATGAATGAATGAATGAATGAATGAAAGGTAATCATTGGATGTCTGATGGACAGGCTATGTATATGTGGTTGCATTAATGCATGCACGGACGGATGGACGAATAGATGGATGGTGGACTGATGGCCGGATGGTTGGTTGGTTGGTTTTAGGAACAAAGGTAAACATGGGGTATACCATGCCAAGATCTTGCCTTTTCCAAGGATACAAAGAGGCGGTCAATACTGGCTGACCTTTGCGGCTATTGAACTCGCGACCTTTAGATTAAGAGCCGACCTTCAATAAATTGAGCTATAGTGGCCCTGTCCGGTGGATGGATGGATGGGTGCATGTATGCAGTAGGCATACAGTTTTTTGTGTATACGAACTGTTGGACAGACGAATCTGCTGACTCACTCACTCACTCACCTATGAACTAGCGGGATATATGAAGATTAGATTGTTCAGATATAAATTTTAGCAATCTGCAAGGTTGTATCAAAATATAGCTTGTTTATGTCCTAATAACGATACTGTTAATTAGCTTTTAAGTTATATTTCTGCGCCATGTATATTATGTTCTGTTAATTGTTTGCGCTTAAACAACGTGGCGTCTGTGTGTGTTTGGTGTGTGTGTAAGAATGCATGACCTTGATGCTATTATGTTCGTCTGTTCACCCGCATCCATTACTTGTGTTGCTGTTTGTTTATATTAGTTTGCCTATGCAATTCATTGTCCAGGTAAACATGTTAATTTGGGTCACGGTTATGGGGATTCCAAAGTGACTTCTTATAGGGTATTAAATCATGCTAGAAAGTTATTTTCCATTAGGTAATTGTTGTTTATAGAAAATGATAATTTGTGACCTGATGTCAAAAAGAAAACTATGTTATCTTCTGTCTATGAAGATTTAGCCAGTTGTGCTTTAACACATGGCACTTTATATTGTGTCTAGTTCTGGCTGGATTTTATTTTCTTCACATTATTGGATTCAAGTGATTATTTTCTCTTGAAATACAAAAGTGCTCTGACAAAACTCTTGGATACGACAGTCATTGGAATTTATACTGAATTCAAACATGGAATAATATTTCCGTGATTCAAGAAGAGACTGTTGGCACATCAGCACGACGAATGCCATAACAGACACATCATCGCCATCAATTTTAGATCTCTTTAGGACTTTAAGTGAATTTTATTCATGGCTTTTCATTACCAGGACTTGTGTCTTAAATTCTTGGATTATTTTTGGATTAGTTGTTCACTTTGCATTCTAATGAAATAAACTTTGTTAAATTAAACAAAGGTTTTTGTCTTCGCACTTATCTGTTACCTTTTTAGGAGTATATACTCGTAACAATTTAATGCTGAAATAAGTATTATGTATCCAATGAGTCACTCATAATGTCCGTATTTGACTGATTACCATTAAAATATACATTTTCGTAGTAGCGTTGAGGTTTTCTAAACATGAATAATGCAACTGTAACAAAACGATCTTTGAACACCGGCCGAGTCATACCAAAAGACTTTTAAAAATAATGATGCTAACAACTGCCTCGCTTGACGCTCAGCATTAAGAGGTTTAGTGTTAAGACTGGTCGGCCTGATGTCAGAATAATGTGACTGGATGGGACATCATGCTACTTGTCTGCGGCATGATGTCCAAGTGCAAGACATCACTGTAAACTGTGACTCTGCAGATATCGTAGAGATGTGACTGAAAAATTGGTAAAGCTGCGTTAAAAATCTAAATCACACACACACACAAACACACACACACACACCGTTATCTTGAATGGTACTCTACACCGTCACATGTGCTCATATGTTCCGCTGGACAAGGAAAGAATGCACCATATTTTTTAATATCCCAACATTATACCAGTTGGAAATATTAAAGAGAGAGAGAGAGAGAGAGAGAGAGAGAGAGAGAGAGAGAGAGAGAGAGAGAGAGAGAGAGAGAGAGAGAGAGAGAGAGAGAGAGAGAGAGAGAGAGAGACACAGACAGACAGACAGACAGACAGACAGACAGACAGACTATGTGTAAGGGACTTTTTCACGTGATTCTAGTGCAAAGACAAATTTTTCACGTGATTCTAGTGCAAAGACAAATTTGAGCTAGCCAGGCTTGAGACCTTTAATGCGTGTGAGCAGATAGATGCCCCTTGTTTTTAAGGCTCTTTTGTCTGTTTTGGGGTTGGGAATGGTGTTTTTGGTACGTTCACCCTAATTTTTTATAGAGAGTAATATGTAGAATGATATTTAAAAATACATGAAAATCTTCAACCATTTTACATGAAACGTAGTAGAATGTGTGTACTGGATGTTTCTAAGACGTTGCAAATCGTGCATTTCTTCGATTATTTCGCGTCTTGGGGATGTACATTGGTTTATTTCTGCAGTGGACTATAATAGCGGGATCCTTTTTGACGCACTAGTTTTTTACAACCTTGGTTTCTGCATCTTCGCTTGCCAAGGTTGCGATAACCCAATATTCACCTTGGCATATCTAGCAGATATTTCAGAGCTACGAGTCTGTAGAATTCATTGGATGCGGCGGCATGCTACAGTATCCAAGAAAAAATTAAATGGTTCAAATTTGAATACTTTTCCTATGTGATCGAGATAAGAGAAGGCACACAACTTGAATGGATTGACAAATAAGCAAATTTCCAGTGTCTGTCCGTGTTTGCACAAATACCTTTCACTTAAATGCATCTGTAATGGTTCCTCTCTGGTCATGCTTTCAATATTAAACTGTTAAAGTATCAATTTTAGGTCATGCTTTCAATAGTAAACTGTTAAAGTATCAATTTTAGGTCAATTGCAACTAACGTTTTGGCGGATGTTCAATGCACCACGCTATGGGTTGGTTGCCATTATATAGTAAGAGAGGCAGGACATAAAATCCCAATAGATGTAGCCATGATAGAGCACCAGTCAATTGAACTGTTCGATACATCAAGGTGTCGATGTGGTTGGTTATCGAAACCTTGGCTAGTGAAGATCGGGTTTCTGCAGTCTCAGATGCCTTTGAACTTATGGACAAGCTGAAAGTGAAGAGGATTCTTTATGAGAGTGGGTTACTTCAGAATCACAATAAGCTTTTTCGATATCTAAGATCCAGAGTTCTGATAATCTTCTGTTCTTGTTTAAGTTCTCTGCAATTCTTTCTTTGTACATCATCAGCAATTTTTGTTTCCAATGAAGTCAGTTTATATTGCTATTTTTGTCATTGCTCTAGAAAATGTGTATTTTCTCCAAAATCGTGTATACAAGGCTACTACGTTTGGTGCAATTACCTTTACTGACACTGGAAAATGTCTATCTTTAAAACTTTGTTTAGGTTAGAGTCTTTTTATTATACGTCATTAGTTTTGCCAAACTTATCAACTTAAAACGTTTGTACCTGGTCGGACAGCGTCTAGACACTCAAAATAGATTACATTTGTTATATACTTCGTCTTCAGTATCCATTTACTATCTGAAACCACTCTCTAAAGCATGTGGCTTTGATCAGAGAAGTTTCGTATATGCTAATGTTATAATACAATTTAGTGTATTCAAATTCTATCATTTTTGTGGAAAAAAAGGTTGTTCCACAATTAGTCATTCCAGGAAACCAGTACATTGCGGTCTCTTAAGTCAATTTATCACATATTGAATTATCATCGTAAGTATTCCATATATATATATATATATATATATATATATATATATATATATATATATATATATATATATATATATATATATATATATATATATATATATACATACATATAAAGTATTATGCAATCTATTATCGATAGTACTAGTTAAATCAACCCAGTACCATGCAATCTATTATCGATAGTACTAGTTAAACCAACCCAGTACCATGCAATCTATTATCGATAGTATTAGTTAAATCAACCCAGTACCATGCAACCTATTATCGATAGTACTAGGTAAATCAGCTCAGTACCATGCAACCTATTACCGATAGTACTAGTCAAATCAACAGTATCATGCAATTTATTATTGATAGTACTAGTTAAATTAACCCAGTACCATCCAATCTATTATCGATAGTGCTAGGTAACTTCACCCAGTACCATGCAATCTATTATCGATAGTACTAGCTAATTTAACCCAGTACCATGAAATCTATTATCGATAGTACTAGTTATGTCAACCATGTACCATGCAATCTATTATCGATAGTACTAGTTAAATTAACCCAGTAGCATGCAACCTATTATCGATGGTACTAGTTAAATTAACTCAGTACCATGCAATCTATTATCGATAGTACTAGTTAAGTCAACCATGTAGCATGCAATCTATTATTGATAGTACTAGTTAAGTCAACCATGTACCATGCAATCTACTATTGATAGTACTAGTTCAATCAACCCAATACCATGCAACCTAGTATTGATAGTACTTAGTTAAATCAACTCAGTACCATTCAATCTATTATCGATAGTACTAGTTAAGTCAACCATGTATCATGCAATCTATTAGCGATAGTACTAGTTAAATTAACAGTATCACGCAATCTATTATCGATAGTACTAGTTAAACCAACCCAGTACCATGCAATCTATTATCGATAGTATTAGTTAAATCAACCCAGTACCATGCAACCTATTATCGATAGTACTAGTCAAATCAGCTCAGTACCATGCAATCTATTATCGATAGTACTAGTTAAATCAACAGAATCATGCAATATATTATCGATAGTACTAGTTAAATTAACCCAGTACCATGCAATCTATTATCGATAGTACTAGGTAACTTAACCCAGTACCATGCAATCTATTATCGATAGTACTAGCTAATTTAACCCAGTACCATGAAATCTATTATCGATAGTACTAGTTATGTCAACCATGTACCATGCAATCTATTATCGATAGTACTAGTTAAATCAACCCAGTACCATGCAACCTATTATCGATGGTACTAGTTAAATCAATTCAGTACCATGCAATCTATTATCGATAGTACTAGTTAAGTCAACCATGTACCATGCAATCTACTATTGATAGTACTAGTTCAATCAACCCAATACCATGCAACCTAGTGTTGATAGTACTTAGTTAAATCAACTCAGTAACATTCAATCTATTATCGATAGTACTAGTTAAGTCAACCATGTATCATGCAATCTATTAGCGATTTTACTAGATAAATCAACAGTATCGCGCAATCTATTATCGATAGTACTAGTTAAATCAACAGTATCACGCAATCTATTATCGATAGTACTAGTTAAATTAACCATGTACCATGCAATCTATTATCGATACTACTAGGTAAATTAAACCAGTATCATGCAATCTATTATCGATAGTGCTAGTTAAATTAACCCAGTACCATGTAATCTACTATTGATAGTACTAGTTAAATTAGCCCAGTACCATGCAATCTATTATCGATAGTACTAGTTAAATTAGCCCAGTACCATGCAATCTATTATCGACAGTACTAGTTAAATCAACCCAGTACCATGCAATCTATTATCGATAGTACTAGTTGAATCAACCCAGTACCATGCAATCTATTATCGATAGTACTAGTTAAATCAACCCAGTACCATGCAACCTATTATCGATGGTACTAGTTAAATCAATTCAGTACCATGCAATCTATTATCGATAGTACTAGTTAAGTCAACCATGTACCATGTAATCTACTATTGATAGTACTAGTTCAATCAACCCAATACCATGCAACCTAGTGTTGATAGTACTTAGTTAAATCAACTCAGTAACATTCAATCTATTATCGATAGTACTAGTTAAGTCAACCATGTATCATGCAATCTATTAACGATTTTACTAGATAAATCAACAGTATCACGCAATCTATTATCGATAGTACTAGTTAAATCAACAGTATCACGCAATCTATTATCGATAGTACTCGTTAAATTAACCATGTACCAATGCAATCTATTATCGATAGTACTAGGTAAATAAAACCAGTAGCATGCAATCTATTATCGATAGTGCTAGTTAAATTAACCCAGTACCATGTAATCTACTATTGATAGTACTAGTTAAATTAGCCCAGTACCATGCAATCTATTATCGATAGTACTAGTTAAATTAGCCCAGTACCATGCAATCTATTATCGACAGTACTAGTTAAATCAACCCAGTACCATGCAATCTATTATCGATAGTACTAGTTGAATCAACCCAGTACCATGCAATCTATTATCGATAGTACTAGGTAAACCAACCCAGTACCATGCGATCTATTATCGATAGTATTAGTTAAATCAACCAAGTACCATGCAACCTATTATCGATAGTACTAGTTAAATCAGCTCAGTACCATGCAATCTATTATCGATAGTACTAGTTAAGTCAACCATGTACCATGCAATCTATTATCGATAGTACTAGTTAAATCAATAGTATCATGCAATCTACTATCGATAGTACTAGTTAAATTAACCCAGTACCATGCAATCTATTATCGATAGTACTAGGTAACTTAACCCAGTACCATGCAATCTATTATCGATAGTACTAGCTAAATTAACCCAGTATCATGAAATCTATTATCGATAGTACTAGTTAAGTCAACCATGTATCATGCAATCAATTAGCGATAGTACTAGTTAAATCAACAGTATCACGCAATCTATCATCGATAGTACTAGTTAAATCAACAGTATCACGCAATCTATTATCGATAGTACTAGTTAAATTAACCATGTCCCATGCAATCTATTATCGATAGTACTAGGTAAATTAACCCAGTACCATGCAATCTATTATCGATAGTGATAGTTAAATTAACCAGTACCATGTAATCTATTATCGATAGTACTAGTTAAATTAGCCCAGTACCATGCAATCTAATATCGATAGTACTAGTTAAATTAGCCCAGTACCATGCAATCTAATATCGATAGTACTAGTTAAATTAGCCCAGTACCATGCAACCTATTATCGATAGTTCTAGTTAAATCAACCCAGTACCATGCAACCTATTATCGATAGTACTAGTTCAATCAACCCAATACCATGCAATCTATTATCGATAGTACTAGTTAAGTCAACCATGTACCATGCAATCTACTATTGATAGTACTAGTTAAATCAACCCAATACCATGCAACCTAGTATTGATAGTACTTAGTTAAATCAACTCAGTACCATGCAATCTATTATCGATAGTACTAGTTAAATTAGCCTAGTACCATGCAATCTATTATCCATAGTGCTAGTTAAATTAGCCCAGTACCATGCAATCTATTATCAAGAGCACTCCTTACATCAATCCAGTACTTATAGGTTACTGCATTTGTTTGGTAAAATATGTACGAGTTTTTTTCGGAGGGGCCTTGAGTGGCCAAGTGGTCTAAAGCGCCGTCCCTTACGGATCACTGCCATCTCACCTCTGTCTGCGGTGGTTCGAGTCTATGATTCGGCGAATGTGGATATGTGAGAAAGCTTGCTAGTAACTTCTCGTGGGTTGGTGGTTCTTTCCGCGGATTTCCCGGTTTCTTCCTCCACGAATAATACTGTCCGCCATGCATAACCTATCGTGTGCTGAAAAATGGCGTTAAGCCCCAACAACAACAACAATAACAACTAAAAAAGAATCCCGATTGCGACATAAATATTCATTGCAATAAAATACAAGGAAACAAACATGATATATAAGAAATTTTTAAACTTATACACAAGCAATCTAATCACATATACCTAACATTAGTATGTTCTAGAAATGAACTTCTGACCATCATCTTGATCCTCATATTGTATCTTATGGTTTATATAAGTTTGAATTAAACGAAATTATTTATTCGTACTTTAAGATCTGACTAGTGGAGTCAGTCTTTTAGATGTGTTGAGTTGGAATTTAGAGCCTTTATTTATTTAACTATTCATAGGAGTTACGACGAGAACTTTGACTTTAAAACTAAGTCACTATTTTTATTATTGTGAAATCATTCCGGGAAAACTTGGTTTATATATCCCTGTGATACATTAAGACTGTTAGAACATATGAACTTTTCCATTCTATTGATATATCAACACATTCAAGATTGGTATTCATTCGGAACACCACTGAAATTAATTCAGAATACTCTTCGATTGGACGTTTGATAGAGTTTATGACTATTTGGCTTTAATTCTCAATACAGCAAATTCGGGTTTTTTCACTTTGTTTTATAGTGAAATAAATTATTTGTTCAATTTTGTAAATCTTGTTGTTTATCGCCTTTTTCTGTTTTTTAGATTAAGAACGCTGAGTCGTAACAACTATGTCATTCCATATTCAGGAGCATGAAGGAAGTTTTCACTCGTGAAGAACAGGATGTAAAACAGACAACGAAAACACAATGAAGATTTTGATTAAATGAATTTTATGAAGATCACAAAAATATTAAAATCAATAAACAGTACTAGCTTTATCAAGGAAGCGGTTTTGGTATTATCTTGTATAGTCGATAAGCAACACAGTATTGCATGTTAAGGAAATGCTCATCCAATGAGAACAATTCTTACAATTATGGTTAAAGCTCCAATAACAATGCAACCAGCCATTCTACATGCATTATTAATTATTACAGGTTGTAGTTTTGCATGTATTTCTTGCCGACTTGAACGACGCACGTTTGAATGGATACTTTTATTCCCTTAACACACCAACATTTGACTACCTCTTATCACATCCAAACATCTTCAACATGTTTCACCCAAACCTGTCCAAAAATAGATTATCCAGACTTTTCCGAAATATGTATCTTTCCAACCTTTTCAAAGTATGCTTCACCCAAAATTGTTTATAATATGTATCATCCAAAATTGTTTATAATATGTATCATCCAAAATTGTACAAAATATGCAACATCCAGATTTGTCTAAAATATGTATTATCTAAATTTTTCCAAAATATGTAGCATCCCATCTTGTCCAAAATGTATATTATCCAAACTTACCAATGTATTTATCAGTTCTTGATACAGAAATTGCTGCTTTCATCATGTTTCTGAAACAATGTCATGTATCGTTCGTTGAAATATTTGTGATGTATTTGAAATCAAAATAACCTCATGTTGTTCTTGTTGTTGATTTTGCCGTTTTATTCAGATTTCGCTTGGTTCAGCAACTTCATTAGTAAATATCAATTTTGCTTAAATTTGACTGCAGCGGTGAATTTCATTCTTTAAAAATAATTTTAATGTTGACATTAACCTATGCACGTAGAATAGTGTACTGCGCTAGTTTAAATAATTTAGGTATTTTTTTGTTTTCCTGTTGTTGTATCAATTAGCGAGTTGGTTAGTGCGACTATATTGTTCTACTCCACAATTGCCGTGTCTATATTACTGTGAACTTGTAAAGCAGGGACATCTCTGTCTGTCTTTTCTCTCTCGCTTTCCCCCCTCCACTCTCTCAGACAGACATGCAGACACACGCATTTTGACTATAATTTATTTCTCAAGTATTTTTATTTAACGTGAACAGGTGTAATTCCCCATGGACTATACAATAATCGAAAGTACCGGTAAATTTCAGGGACTAGCACGTTGAAGCACATGACCCTGTTATGAAAGTCCCAGTGGGTTATTAATAGCATGTTTGTTTTAGTGCACTCAGGTGACCACGGCAAAGTCTTTATTGACCGGTGCCGTCATGGACGACATTGGCGTCTGTTGGGCGCTGACTGCTGAATTTAACGACGAGTACTACCCTCTGTGATTAATTTGATCAACGAAAACAAAATAACATGACTATACCCTTTGCACAACGTTGACTTGACAGGGTGATGAATTCACAATTACCTGCTTATATAACGAACTACGGAGATGGACTTGATGATGTTATTCAAGGTTTATTCAGAAGGATATCCCCGCAATTCCAAGACAATCAGGCATGAAAACAATCGAAGTGACAAGAGTATTGGCACTGTTGGCAATCTTGCTGGCAATGTTGCTGGCAAAGCATTTTTTTGCGTCAAAAGACAGACCCTCAAATACGACGAAAATACAGCCAGTAAAACCATCGTGGGTGAATCGAACTACAAGTCCAAGACACATCTAAAAACTTCCTCCCAGCCGAGGCATTCATTGAAATTCAGAATATGCTTATAAAAACCGATGGCAATCGATATAGGTGAACAACAAGGTGGATTTGTTAATAACCGAATTGTGGCCATATTTAACAGTGCACGATATGTCATCGACGGTCAAGAAATCGAGGCGTGCTACGATAACGTCAATGTTGCCACGATCATACTGGGTCTTGCAAGATATTCTGATGATTGTTTACGATCCGCTGTTCCATCAGTGGTGGTTGCAACATATACCATTGATCGTTCTGATGGCCGATCCTATACTAAAGGTTACTGCTGAAGACGTCGATTTTGAAATATTGCATTTTATAAATGCGAATTTTTATTTGGGATTCTCAGCACGTAAAATTAAAATTGATGCTCAAGGAAGATTTAGCTGTGCAATACCTTTGTCACATATCTTTGGTCTCTGTCCAAATGTTAGAAACGTTATCTTCGGGGCCAAACACACAGTTGCGCTTTTTGCGAAAATCTTCAGACGACGATGCTATCTGACATACTGAAGAAGTTGGTCCAGCTCCAACTGCGCGTTTCATGGAAATGTGAGGCTGACAAATCTTCAATTAATTAATTAATTAATTAATTAATTAATTAATTAATTAATTAATTAATTATTTTAATAATAATAATAATAATAATAATAATAATAATAATAATAATAATAATAATAATAATAATAATAATAATAACGTGGACTTTATATAGCGCCTAATCATTCGAAACTCTATGCGCTTTACAGCATTTGACAACACCACTTAAAAAGAATTAAAACGTATATAATGATATGATTACAAAAGTAAAAACAATCACTACAAAATTAGAAACAGAAAAACATGCTGTAATTTTTTTTTTTAAGGTAAGGATACGTTATATAGACATTGTTAGGTCCTTATGACTATTCTTGCAGTTAAAATAGATGAGTTTTAAGAGCGCTCTTGAATGAGATCACTGTGTCTTTGTGTCTAAGTGCAGTGTGCAATTCGTTCCACGTTGATGGGCCACGGTATGCAAAAGAACGTTGTCCATATGATTTCAACTTCATAGAGGGAAAAATGAGGATGCGAGTGTAAGAAGATGGGCATATTACTGCTGTGTACACAAGGGTGAGGTCAAATAGGTATGTTGGACCGGAGAAAGTCAGTGAAAGGTAGCACGGAGAACAAATTTTGTGTTTAATTCTGGATCGTATGGATATCCAGTGTAGGGTACAGAGCAGCGGAGAGGCGTGATCTGATCGTGGTACTATAAGGATGTTCCAAGCAAAAGTGTTTTAAATATCTTGAAGTTTCTGAAGTAGATATTGAGATGAACCAGACAGAATTGAGTTACAATAGTCCAGTCTTGAAAGTACCAAGGAGCGCACAAGTATTTTAGTGGCATCAACTGACAGACACTTGCGGATGGGGATGGTTCGTTGCGCCTAAAGATGTGCAGCTTTGCACATGTTCAGGACATGTTGATGCAATGAGAGAGTACTGTCAAGAGTGACACCGCGGTTTCGTACTGACTGCTTGAATTTAATGTTGGTGTTGCTGATATTTATTGTCGGAGGTAAAGGATGTGAATGAGAAAGTCTTTTTGTTGTAATCATGATGGCTTCAGCTTTATTATCATTCATCTGCAGCTTGTTACATGTCATCCATGATTTCAGACTGGAAACGCACCTTATTACCCCTTGGATGATAACATCAACTTCAGGTGGATGGCTAGATTTGTGTATTTGGGTGTCGTCAGCATACAGATAGTCAGACACTGGATGATGATCTATGACATTTGAGAGTGGCCGAGTGTATAGTATGAAGAGACGTAAACTAACGTCAGGTATAAATGATTCAATAGAATACATTGAAAAGTCTATGGAAGGCATGCACAAAAATCTGTGCAAGCAATATGTAACAGAGAATAGGCAGTAGTGTTACAAACGTGTATTTCGTATTATATTATTATTATTATTATTATTATTATTATTATTATTATTATTATTATTATTATTATTATTATTATTGTTATTATTATTATTATTATTATTATTATTATTATTATTATTATTATTATTATTATTATTATTATTATTATTATTATTATTATTATTATTATTAATGCAAAACCATCTTTCATTGTTTGGATTGATTAAACTTAAAAGGTATATTCTTTGTATCAAATGCAAATCATCCACATAATTTGGTCAAGTCGAACAACACAAGACTTGTTAATTTCAGAAACAAGTTAATTAAAGTCATTAACTGATTCCTCTCGTTGTATCGTATGGCACGGTGTTTGTATTATTTTGTGGAAACTGTTTTCTTTCATGGAGCACCAAATCAGTACGCATCTGCAAATTTGAGTGACGGTTCAGAACTCAAGAATGTTTATTATGGCAAATTAATTGTCTTTCATTGTGTATCATTGTGACACACTGAAATTTGATCTGTTAGCTCTAAGATATCTTGGGTGTTACAAATGAAAGTTATCCCAAACGTTTGGTCAGAGTAGGTCACTGTGATGTGTCGAATTTTGAAAACTCTTAGAAGCTTTGGTTAAAGGAAGTGTATCAAAGTCAACTTAATTAAAGTAGAAAGGGCTAGAGATAGTTAGATGATTATTTTCATTTCATCTCTGAACGTCAAAAGGGAATTCGTTCTAGCCGACGTAACATGACCGAGTCAGATGCTATGGTACAAGAGAATGACATAAGACCCTTTCCCAAAATCGACGGGTTAAAGGGCGGGAGCTGGCTATAGATGATTGTTCAAAGTAATCTTAATTACGGCATGATTAGTTGTTTAGTTGTCTTGTCAATCCAAAACTTCTACGGAACAGGTTTAGGAAACAGTCTATTCCGATTGGTTAATATGGATTTATGGGCGTAACTCTGTAAGAAATTAAAGGTTTTACTTTAGGAAAATTCTTTAGTCTTCAATCTTACTTGGAAAAAGAGTGGTCGAGACTCCGGGAAGAGCGTGTAAGACGTTATCTCGTGATTTGGCAGTAAAGCGGGAGTTTTGTCTCAGCGAGTAGGCAAACTCTACATTCTGAATTCGTAAAAAGTACGTTTTCATTATAGAGTAAGGGGCCTGATAGTTGTGTCAGTTAGGAGACGGACTATACGTAAGTTCGTGGAAACGAAAAAAAAAAAAAACGGCAAAAGGTACGCAATCTTAGTTTCCCGATTTTAATATGTTATTTCATTTGTTGATCTATTTCAAATGTGTATATGATGTATGTATGTATAATTTCGTTTTGCAGGATTTTAGTGAAATGCTAGTCATGACATTTTATTCTTTGATTTTATAATTGTCAATTCATTTGGAGAAGTGGCAAGATTGAATGTAATTAAAATTTCATTAGATTAGTTGACAAGATTGCATGTAATTGAATCTTTAATACATAGGAGTGATTAGGAATTTTCATGAATGATTTAAGGAATGATGGGTAATATTTCATAGTTTTATGGATTAACTCTGTCTAAAATGAGAATGACCTAACATTACATGTATATCCATATACTAGTTTTTAATATTTAATTGATCACTTAAGTGTATATCTATATGCTAGTTTGTAATATTAAATTGGTCGAGTAAACTATTTTAGAATAGTTAGATCTGAGGGTCTAAGCCATATGTAACTTAACACTGCTAGATTGGTAGAGTAGGAAGTCAAGGGGGGTTACATACGGATTCATACGGCTGAGTTGAATTTAATTGACCACCCCTAGCGTGATCCGAATTAACGTCAGGACAAGCCTTGACCATCTATGTAAACATAAGAGTTAGGGAGCAATGCGTTACTGCGGCAGAATTTATGCCTTTTGTTTTCTGAGCCGAATTAATGTAAAAATATAAATATACGTGGGAATGTGACCTATTGTCTATTGCGAGACATTTTATTTATTGAAGGAAACAGCTTTCCTGGATTCACATGAGAAATCCCTGAACAGTCACAGGACCAGAACAAATTCTACGCAGAAATCTAAGTCCAGAGACGATTGTTAAGTCAGAGTTCGACGGACGAGAGTCCAAGACGAAACAGCTAGACAAAGATCGGCAGAGCAGGGACGAATGGAAGTCTTGATGTCTGCATAAAATAGGTGATGAAGTCTCTCATCGTTGCACTCAAGGGTCACGTCTCATTGGCAATGAAGATAGTATATTAACGTGGAAAGTAATTTTATATTTAAAGAAATTTGTATTGTCCTTTTATTTGAGTACATGTTAGTACCATTTTCCTTCTTTTGTAACCAAGTGATTGATTTTTTTTCATTTTAAATTCTGTTGATAAACTGATTAAATTTTATATTTGTTCATTGAAATGGGGCTCGTCGTGTTCATTTTATTCAATATATTTGCTCAGTGATCTGCATTCTTCTTTCTTTCTATCCACACTGGGTAAACTACACCGTGGAGGTCATTCCCTAGCAACGAACCGTAGTGAAAGAAGTTGGTGTGGTTTGCACGCCGCCAATTTGTCACAGTAACATAGGGCTCAGTATTGTTCTTCAGGAAATGATGATGACTTCGATATTTTACCATATCATCGTACATTCATATCATTTTCAAGGTTTGGAGCAAATATTGTGTGAAAATAGTTGTCATATTTAGGTCGTTGTGACCTTGACTTTTAATATTTGACCGAAATGTACGCTGTTTATATTGTTGGCTATAATAAATAAGATGATGGAGAAATTCAGCGATTGTACGTTAAAAATAGGACAGTCGGATGGACAAACGTACAAACGAATGGAAATTTCTTGTAATATGCTATTGGGCGGGCGTATTGAAAGTGTAGGATTTTGACTGTGAGAGAAACCGTTTTCTACTTTCAATTAATGAAAAAAAAATTATCATCAATATCAAGTGCTAGATTTAAAACTACTGTATCATTTAAAGTTGAGAAGATATGATGAAGATAACAGTTACTGTCACTTATCTACAATCACAATAAATACCTATACAATAGTTTATTATTGGCATTTTTATAATTGATTTTTATCTTTATTTAGTGAATGTGAAGGCGTTTAAGTAATACATTCAGGTTTACAAATAGGATTTTGCATACAGGTCCTTTATATATAGGTATTGCATTTGTATGGAAAAATATGAACAGGTTTTTCTATGTAATACTGCACGACCTTGCGGAGTGAAGTATTTTGCCGAAAAAAAAAAAATGAGTTTATAGTTTCTACAAATGCAGTAACCTTTTAATTATATGCCCATTTTGTTGACCTACCTAAAGCTTGATGCTAAAAGACATTGCAAGAAACAATGTAATTGAATTTATGCTATATTCCAAAATAAATTAACAACCGTAGATTCATCAATTCACAATAACAGTATTTATGCCCACATAGCTCCGCCAGCGACCTTTTAACATAGTCGCGCTCTCTATATCAGTTTCAAAAGAATT